>LOJH01065524.1:0-10457 GCA_001685095.1 Ellobius talpinus | reverse complement strand
CCTCTTCCTCCTCCTCCTCTTCCTCTTCCTCCTCCTCCTCCTCCTCCTCTTCCTTGTTTTGGTTCTTCTTTCCGCTCTTCCTCCTACTCATTTTTTTTATAAGAAAGACTTGCTGCTGTGCTCAGTGTCCCTGTGCTGACCAGTCACTAACCATTTGGTTATTTTGTACCACCTGGAGCTCCACAGTCAAGTGCTTTCTGGCCCCTCAGTCCTTTAGCCCTCAGATAAGCATAAACTCTGACCTGTTTAAAAAACACAGCTATTTATTTTCTCCTGTGTCCAGAGCCACCGTGAGAACTCCTATCTGATCATTGATTGGATGTGTTTTTCTTGAGGAACTATTTGTTTCATCAGTGTGCCAGGCACTAGATGCAGATGCACATAAGGAAATCTTGTTCTTATGGAGTGTGAAGCCTGTTAGTTGTGATCGTCTGGAACCAGAAAGAGTGTGCCTGTATTACTGCAGGGGTCACATATTTAATGAGGCTTAGAGGGAGGTGAGAGGATTGTTTTTACTGTACATGCTAGTTATTATTTGAGTTTGTGGGCATATATTACTCATGCAGTTAAAACAAAGAGAAGATGTCTAATGACAGTTTCAAGAAGTGTGTGAAAAACATCGGGAAAGTGGTTAGTTCTGTGGGGAGAATGAGGTAAGAAACAGCCCCTCTGCCCCCAGTAGTGGAAACTGAACTCAGGTCCTTGTATATGCTAGACAGACGCTCAACCACAGTGCTACTTCCCCAGATCCCAGGGAATACTTTTTCTTCCCTCCTTTAAAATTATATATTTATTCATTTGGCACGAGTGTGGAAGGTCTGAGGACACTTGGTAGGCTCTGGCTCTCTCCTTTCGTCATGCAGGTTCTGGGGATTGAATTTAGGTTGTTGTTGGGGTTTTTAGTAAGCTCCTTTACAGGCTGAGTCATCTTTGGGAGTAGAGCAATCACATGAGCAAGTACATTCTTTTGGCACTTGTGATACATTTGATGCAATAGATGTAGTCTATGTGACATTTTCGTGAAGTCGCTATACTTGATGGCTTGATTTCCAGTGAACCTGGAAAAAATTAAAACATTCCTGACATGGGTATATAGCAGAGTTGGACTGTGGTCAACTGTCTTTTAAGTCCTTGTTATATGGAAGGCCACCAGGCGGCAATGCATTAGACTGGGTGAGAGCCTGGGGTGTCTATAGCAGTGATCCTAGAACGGTCAGGTTACTTAGTCTAGGGAGGTACTGAAAACTTTCCTTTTTGAGTTTTTCATAGTAAGTATTTCCTGCTGAGGGCACAGCTGCATGACATGTTAGTGCCTCTTCGTCATCCCTCCCAACTGTAGAGCACGGTTGTCTCAGTGTTGTGAGTCCTGAGTGGGTCGCCATACAGACCGGCCAGCGACTGGAAACACATCATTGGAAATGAATGCTTTGACAATGAATGCCCAGTGAGCTATCCTTGCATTCCCCCAGTTGATGGGAGAAATCTTTGTACAGGGGGTGGGGGTTGCATGGTTGGGCAACGAATAGATACTTTCCCCAATTTGTGTGAAATAAAGAACAGAATTCATTCCTCTAAGTATTAATGCTGTAGCAGTAGTGTTTCAGAAAGTTGCCAGGTGGTTTTCTTTTTGTTGTTGCTCTCTAGCTTTTCACAGATGAATGATAGGCATAAGAGCTGAAGTTTGTGTAGAAAGGAACCATGTTAAGTGCCACCAGTACTGTGCTATTTCCCCCCTTTATAGGTGGCTCAAGGGATTAGTGATCGGAAGTGGCGGTTTTCACATTGGTTCAGATTTGACCTTGGTCAGTGATGCTTGAAATTCAGTACTATTTAATAGGCATTAAGAGAACCCACTTTTTGATCCACTTCCAGTGGATAAATGTCCATAGTTCTTTAATGCCATAGTTGCGGAACTAATTGGCAGAATTAAATGATTTAAGAACTTTATTCCCCCTTTGCTCTCAGAAACTAGTTGGTTGTTGTTTCAGTCAGAATCTAAAGATGACTGAAGCTGTCCTGAGGATCTGAGACCAAGTTAGCCTTTGTCTCCTCTGTGCCGGGAGGACTGTGTGCCCTGAGTCTTTCTGTAGGTAAAGCTAGGGAAGGGGCCGCTTTCCCCCCCTCAGCTGGCCGCCTCACACTTAGGACTTGCTCACCGCTTGCTAGGCACACTTGAAGAGCAGTGCACTCATCCATTGTCTAAGACTCATCCTCTCTTCTTTGCGATCAGAGAAAGGGAGTGTGAGGGTGATTTATTTTCTGCCTCCTTCTTTTCCCTCCCCGGAAAGAATTTGAGAGCATAACGCTTTTTATGAAACCCCACTTTTGATTGATGCAAGGGACTTTTGCTCAACTGAAGTGAGCAGTGTTTAGCGTTTTACCCTCTGTAAATGCCGGACTTGATTACTCTCTATTTATAGAGCTTCCAGGCAAGGGTGTGCGCTCAGGGATGACATATTACCTGCTAATTTGTTTGCTGAAAGATGGGCCCATATATTTAGAATGATGACAGATCAGAATATTTGGCTAAATGTATCAGTCAGTGTCTCATTTTTCAAAACAGGAAAATTCCAGCATGTTGCTGTAAAAATGCCATGCTGAAGATAGATTTTGCTTGCTAAGTTTCTGCCCTTACTAGATTCATTTGTTCATTTAAAAATGCCTTTCCTAAGTTATACCCTAACTTGGGTAATAAGAACTTTGGGTGATTCTTTGGCAAGTTCTGTTTGTCATTCCTGCAACTGAGATAGATCCCTTATCTCATGGTATTGGTTATCAACATTGGCACCATGGATAGAAGGGTGAGCACCAGAGACCATAGGTCTGACTTGTCTGTGACCCAGAGCTTCACTGGACAGAAAGTGGAAAAGACAAAAACAAACTTAACTGATAACTTAGATTATAAGACGAATAAAAGAAGCACCTGGCTGGGCATGGTGGCTCACACCTTTAATCCCAGCACTGAATTGGGGGTGGTAAATCTCTGTGAGTTCAAGACCAGCCTGGTCTACATGGCAGGAATTCTAGGTCAGCCGGGGTTAGATTGTTGTTTGGGACACTGAAAAAAAAAATCAATGACAGCAACAAACAAAACCACAAAAATAAAACAATAATCCACAACAAAGCTGCAAATTTGATGTTGTTTATTCCTAATGTCCCTATAGACCTTTGTAGAGCTGTCCATCTCCCAGAGAACCTAAAATATCCATAGCTGTTTAGGTTTGCTTCTGTGAATGTTAACCAGAAGTCAGGAAAAGGCTGTCTTCAGCTGTCATTTGTCAAGTATGTAAAGCCTTGCCTTCCTCAGCTAGGGGTCTGGGCTTACAGACAGCAGGTTTGGACAATAAGAGATGTCCTCTATTGCAGTTTTCCGGGTATAGCAAGTGAGCCCAGAGAAAAGTATAAGAATGCCCGGAGCTCAGCTGGTGGGATTCCAGGCAGACTGGCAACACTGCTCCTCAATGACAGACATGTCACCGATTTCCCCAGGACTGCAGTTGTAATCTCTATGTTTAAAAGGTGTTTATAGTTGACCATAGCCGGAGGTTAAGTTTCCTCTCTTGACCTCTTGGAAGCCTTCCGCAGACTGTTGGTAGGCTCTGTGAGGTAACTTGTAGTTCTCAGTTTTGTCTTCTAGGATCCCAGCTTCTCAGGGTAGGTGTGGAGTGGGGTTTGCTGGAAAGTGTTGGTTCATGCACAGTGTAAGTATAGTGAAGACCGAGCTTTCTTGTCTACCTGAGGAATTTTAGGGAACACTTACTCTTTTCAGTTTATGCAATGGAAAGATAGGCCCATTGAAGCTGTTATTCTTAATACGATTGTCTTAGAAAACCCAAATGAATAATCCTATCTACCCAGTCTACCTACCCTTGGTGCATAACTTGCCTATATAGGCAAGAAGGGGATTCTGTGACCATTGGAAGTGCTTACTACTGAGCTAGTGAAATGGCCCAGTAGGCAGAAAACTTGTCCGACAACCTGAGTTTCATCCCTGGAGGAACCTGCCATGGAAGGAGAACGCTGGCTGACACTGGGGCTTGAGTGCCTGCAGTTTCCTCTGTTGCATTTCGGCAGCCTTTGTCATTGAGCAGATTTTCTCCGGGATCATCTTTGCTGCTCATTTCGTTTACAAGTAAATTTTTTATATGCTTACGTGCGCTTCTTTGATGATAGAAAGTTTTAACTTAGAAAGTTTTGAAAAATACGGTTTGACTATGAGCTTTACGTCTGCGTGGGATGCGGGGGGATGGCGTTAGTGGGATCAGCACCATGCACAAGAAATGGGGGTGGCAGAATTCACCCCACATTTGAACACTTCATTTCTGTTGCCATATTTTTGTTGTTTTATGTAGCCAATCACTGGGAAGTTTCACAGATGATTAAACTCTTTCTGGATGGTGCAGAACCATTTAGTATAAGAACATCTCTCCTTTTACAAGTGTTATTCTATCCTACATTATAAATATTGACATGCATGGCTTTGTCTTTCTTCTCAACAGTCAGTCATTAAATAGCATATGAAAAGTATCACATGTAAAACATTCATAAAGAAGAGTATGAAAATCCTTGCGTCTGAGCTCGTGCTTAGAATTCTCTCATCCCCCAGCCCAGATCCTCTATACATTTTTTGTTTGCTCTAACCTACCCAGCACACACAAAAAAAACCCAAACAAACTCTAAACCAAAACTCTCCATTCTTCCAAAGGATCAGAGAAAGTTAATTGTAGTGATATGCAGCCAGTGGGGCAGCAAGCGGGACAGGCGTAGCTGTTGGTCTGTCCTGAAGCGTACAGAAGGTTCTTATTTCATAAGCAAAGATAATTGGTTTTTCTCTGTGTGCCATATGGTTTTACAACTGCAGAGATCAAACAGATTTGTGGATGTAAACTTCAGTTCTCTGCTTAAAAATTTGAGTTGTGTGGAGATTTTCATAAAGTACTTGGATCACTGCTGCCAACCAGGTCTGCTGGAGTCAAGGATCCCTTGTTGGTTCTGTAAGCAACTCTGGATGGTGGTTTTTATTTGCCTTGGACTTTAAAGACAGCTTTGGAAAGGAAACTTGGAACACAAATTGTCAACTAGAATGCAGTGTTTTTTTTTTTAATAGAGAAGATGATTAAAACCAGCCACTATTAGCATATGAGAATGGTTCCTAATCTGCCCAGGTGGTCTCCGGAAAGGATAGGCAGTTTCTCTTAGAGAAGTTTAATTACACTAAACTGTTTGGGAGATTAATTATTTTGGGGCTAGACTTCAGAATTAAGAATGAGTTTTTTTTGACTGCTATGTTTAAAAGGGGGCAAAGGAATAGTAAGCATGTCAATGATTTCCCTGACTTCTACATTTCCAGGTGAGTGTTCATATTCTTCCCATGGCGCTCTTCTTATGTTAGGTAGCTACATGGTTCCTGTGCCCCTGGTTTTCCTAATACTTTTCTTTCCTATATTTGAGAGGGGGCTTCATGTAGCACAGGCTGGCCTCAAACTTGCTATGTAGTGAGGCTGACCTTGAATTCTGAGCCTCCTGCCTCTACTATGGAAGTGATCATTTATGGATGTTTGCCAACAAGCCTGGCTTTCAGTTATAAAAATTAACAGGTAGATTATTTTTCCATTGTGACAAAACATCTGACAAGAGCAAGTTAAGGCAGGAAATATAATCTATCAATACCAGGAAGGAAATAGGCATCAATGTCAGGAAGGAAGTACAGTGGTCAAGACCAGGAAGGAAGTACATTGATCAAAACCAGGAAGGAAATACAGTCATCAAGACCAAGAAGGAAATACAGTGGTCAAGACCAGGAAGGAAATACAATCATCAAGACCAGGAAGGGAGTACAGTCATCAATGTCAGGAAGGACATACAGTGGTCAAGACCAGGAAGAAAATACAGCCATCAATGTCAGGAAGGAAGTACAATCATCAAGACCAGGAAGGAAATACAGCCTTCAATGTCAGGAAGGAAGTACAGTCATCAAGACCAGGAAGAGAGTAAGTCATCAAGACCAGGAAGGAAGTACAGTGGTCAAGACCAGGAAGGAAATAGTCATTAATGTTAGGAAGGAATTGCAGTCATCAAGACCAGGAAGGAAATGCAGTCATCAAGACCAAGACCAGGAAGGAAGTACAGTTATTAAGACCAGGAAGGAAGTACAGTTATCAAGACCAGGAAGGAAGTACAGTTATCAAGACCAGGAAGGAAATACAGATCAAGACCAGGAAGGAAATACGGTGATCAAGACTGTAAAGCACAGCAGTAGGATTGGGCCACTTGGCATTCATAGGCTCATGTTTACTTTCTTTCTTCTCCTTTTTTAGTCCCTGGTACCTCAGCACATGAGGTGGTGCCATCCACATCCAAGGTGGGATTTTCCACCTCAGACCTTTCTGGAAACTCCCTCATTAACATACCTTAAGGTTGTTCTGAATTCCATCAAAGCGTCAAAGGATGCCTCTCTGCTTGAATGCTTTCTCCTGAGAGCAAGCATGCACCTATGCTGCAGTCTGTCAAGCTTAGGTAGAAACAGTGTCAAGGAAACCTCCAGGCTCTCATTTCCAGCTTCTCATGTGCTGAGGTTTTCTGGGGATGCCCTGTATCTATTTCTTTTGTGTTACAGTCAGCACATTTGTGGTAATTAACTCTTTAATTTGAATCTGTTGGGCTCTTCTTTCATTTAACTGGCTTCTATCTGTAGGAACTGCTGGTCTTATTTTTGTTCTTTTCCCAGTTCTAGGCACACAGTAGTTGCTCAGTAAGTGTTTGTTGAACACATGACAGTACAGTTAGTGTAAATCATGCTTACTTAGTATGTAAAAGTATCGCTTCTTCTTTTTTGGATAATTTTCCTATAGAGAATCTTCCAAAAGAACAGTTGTGTTTTTTTTTCCTCTTTTCTTTTTAAAATGACTGTTTACCTTCTGCTCTCTTTTATTCAGATCTAGTGCCTGGGTATCCAGATGTTACCCCTGATTTTTTTTTCCACTTCAGCTTGTGCATGACAGCTATTATTTTGCTATTTCCCAGGCTTATAATTCCATAACCCACAGTGGGAGTAAGCAGATAGTAATGAATTTCTCTGCAAGCCTTTCAGTATGTTTCATCTTTGCTGGTTTGGAGCCTGCTTGAGACTGCATGAAGAGTCCAGAATCAGAGTGAGCTCTAAGAATCCCATTGTCCAACTTGGCTCATTTAACTTCTCATGAAACCTGGGACAAAGGGCTTTGCCTGAGGAAACCTGGGGCTTGGCTTTGCCTGAGGTGAAATTGCAAGTTTTCTTAGTAGACCCAGTCAGCTGTCCCTCACTTGGTGCTTTCCTGCTGCAAACCTTTTGTGTTTGGCAGGACTTCAGTTGCTCAGTTTAACAAAATTTTGCTGTACATATCAAATATTCATGAATGGCTGTTGCACACATGTGAGTTTTATATTCCCCCAGGCAATGGCAATAACAGATATTTAACACTGGTAGCATGAATATTCTATCTTATGTAACTCAAGTCGATGTGGTACCCCAGATTGAAGGATACTGTGTGATGCTTTTCAGGACATAATGAGTTGGCCACAGGCTCTGCACATGGTGACAGACAGGCTACAGTCTGTCACCATGCCTTTTGGTCTGCCCTGTCGAAGATGCTGGATGTTGTACCAAATATCCTCACTCAGTAAACTCAGCATTGTGTTTGTGGGCAGGGGAGTCAAGTTAGTGGAATGCTGCATCTCACTTAGAAAAAAACAAAAAAGGGAGTTTTATCTTTCTAGAGTGTTTTTCTTTATTACAAGTGGAAACCATTTCTTAGATACCTCCAGATAAAAAGCTTGGGAACAAGAATGTTACTTGAATGCCACAAGCTTCAACCAGTTAAACGGAGCTTTGTTGGTTTTATGTTGCAGATTGTAAACATGTCTCATATTTAAAAATTTAAATATTTTTATGCACATGAATGTTTTGCGTGTATGTTTGCCTATGCATTGGGTGTTGAATCACCTGGAGCTAGAGTTAAAGACAACTGTGAGCCTCCATGTGGGTGTTGGGATCCTGTATTCTCTGGACAAGCAACCTGTGCTTACTGCTGAGCCATCTCTTCTTTTCCTCACTTCATCTTATAAAGGAAGTCCAGCATGGTTTCCAAAGGAGTGTCTTTTTTCTCTCTTGTATTTTAAGGAACAGAAATATTCCCTAAAACATGTACTAATATTAGTATTTAAAAAAATAGGATCACATTATAATGTATAAGAACTGTGTTTTTACAGAAAGTTACTTATAATCAATGCATTAGAGAAACTGGCCAAGGAAGAGAGCTTTCTAGGGATGGTATCCTGTGCAGCCTCTTTGCCAGCTCTGACCCTCTGACCATATCGTGGACAAGAATGGGATAAACTACCATCACTATTCAGTCTCCTGGTGGGAGAGATCGGTAGCAGCCACAAGGAATATTGATATTTACCTTCATGTTAGGCTAATGGGACCCTCAGCAGACCGTGTAGACTCTCTGGAAAGATGCTCTGTCACCCTGTGTGCAGTGACTGCAAGCTTCAAACCCAGAGACGTTTACAGTCATGATTCCAGTCTTGGGGAGATACAGCCTGCCAAGGAAAATGAGGCCAACAGATTTCTCAGAGTGGGTAAAGTGAATGTAAATTGGATTTACCAAGTGATATTCCAGGGCTGCCTTGCAGTCAGAGCCTGTAAAACTATCCTGTACTTAAAAATTCTCTGGGAATTTGTTTTAAAAGGCAGATTCTTGATCTCTGCCCGTGACTGAGTCAGATCCTGGGCATCCAGGACACTGTGTTTCATAAGAGCTTGTGATCTTAATATGCCTGGGTGCTAGTCCATGGGTGAGAGCACGAAGTGGTGATGCTTATGTACGTATCTGTACAAATGAGGTTTAGACTTACGCAATGAAAATGTTATATCATGGTTAGAGTGGAAAAGGTGCTTCTGTAGGACCAATTGTGTGGTCATACTTATTACAGCAATTTATTAATTACCAAAAATTAGAAAACCACTTTGTTTCCCAAATATGTGATTTTTGAGAAGGCCAGGAACATTGCTGCGATCATTGAAGGTCTGTGATTATATTCATTGCCCTTCTGCACTTCCCAGGTTTCTGTTTTGACTGCAGCCTTCTGCAGCCTTCTGCAGCCTTCTGCAGCCTTCTGCAGCCTTCTGCTGCCTTCTGCAGCCTTCTGCAGCCTTTTTTCTCTTTGCAAAGTCAGTTGTGGCCTGAATGTCTGGAGAAGGCCAAGCAACAGTGTTCATATCTATTTAGGAAAGTGTGGCCTTTTCAGTTTCTAGTGTTTTCCTTGTCCACCAATACAATCAATTCTTTACCCCAATTATTTTCTATGTATTATCTTCTGATTCCTATAAGGAATGGGAAGAAGCCCAGGCTATACAGTATGACCTTGGAGTATTCTCTCCTCAGGACTGAACTCCTTTTGATGTTTACTACCGATTCTTTTCTTTCCTTTTGACCCCTGCCCCTTTAAAACACACAAACAGATGCTATCAAAATCCGAGGGAATTGTGGTTAAAACACCCTTGTCCATGTTTTTCTCTTAGTTATTTTACATAGACGTTTTATGGACTCTCCTGTGTTTTCCATAGCATTTTTTTTCTGGGCTGCTGGGACAAATGTGGTACCTAGGTAGTCTTGTTTGCTCCTTTAAATAAAGTATAGCCTAAAATAGGTGAGGGGATAGAGCTCATTTAACCTGTGTACTGGAGCATACAGAATGAAAAATGTAGACCGGGGGTGATTCCGGGTTCTAGTAGCTGTGGTAACTGAGGTAGTCCTGTTGCTATGGCCCTAGAAACACCATGCTCAGCAACCTTTCAGGGTTTAAAAACAGTAATGCATGCCATTTCTATAAAATCTCACCATGGGTTATTACCCCCGCTTCGTAGAGGAGAGGAAACAGGATCACCAAAAGTTGACCCAATTGGCTTAATTCGGGGAGTCGCATAGCCAGACTTTGAACTCAGAACTTGTCAGCTGTTTCCTCTATACTAAATACAACCCAGTATTTTTTGGTTACCTTTCCAGATTGGCTGTTAATGGTACCTGACTCTAGCTGTTCTTACTGGAGAATGGTGGGATGAGGATGAGGGCGCAGCCTGCTGATGAGGAGCTGGTTCATTTGGGGAGAAGGAGTGGGTGGAGTCTGTCTTGGTAGTATAAATAGGTCTAGTGGTTGGAAAAGCAAAGCACCAGGGTGTTAATGCCCTGAGACTCCCAACTGCAGTTGCTAACTCAGGAGCTGAAGAGGAGAAAGTTTTCCTCAGAGAGTGGGTCCTGGGATTGCTGCCTATGGCTGTGTGGTCTTCAAATATCATGTAGGTAGTTATTTTTCTTTTATTTTAGGCTGTTTCAAATGATGTAATTTTGATCTTGCTGTAAAAATTGCCATTTAAAAATAAATGCTTGACATGATGCACTTAGTATTGAAAGACCCCC
>LOJH01065520.1:8194-18652 GCA_001685095.1 Ellobius talpinus | reverse complement strand
CTTGGGACTCCTTTCCTTCTGTTGGGTTGCCATGTCCAGCCTCAATGTGATGGTCTCTTATCCTTTTAAAAAGTTGAGGGAACCGGGCACTCTCTCTTTTGCTTCCAGCTCCCATTCTGGTGGTTAGACTCTCTGTTTCCTGTTTGTGATGAGAGGACTGTTGTTTCAGATGGTGATATGCAAGTTTTCCCCCTTAAATAAATAACCCCTTTTATTATCCATAATTCTTAACTGGTGTGGGATTGTTTTGCAGCTTCAAGTACAAGAGAATAAGAGGTAGGAAGAGGGGACAAAGGAGAGTAGAGAGAAAAGACTCAACCAAACTAATTATGTATGAAAATTGCACAAGAAAACTTGTTTTTCACATAATACTTAATAAAAAATGTACAAACTCACCTAGGGCACTATTAAAAGAAAGAAACTTTTCATTGAAGATGAAATAATTGCATTTTAGCTAGGAAAAATATGTTTGATTTTTTAACTCATATTTTAAGTTTATGTTGGCTAATGTAATTTACACACTTTTGCTCTTTCTTTTCTCATAGAGTCATCCATTGTTTATTAGTCTACATCTATAATGTGTCAAATTCAGCATTAACACATGCATTTTGTTTTTATAAAAATATTGATTTTATTATGTATTTATTTGCTCTCTCTCTCTCTCTGTGTGAGTGTTTGTATGTGTGTTCACATATTCCTGAAGAAGCTGGAAGAGGATATCAGAGATTTCATGGAGCAAGAGTCACTGGCAATTGTGAGTCTTCCAGCATAGGTGCTAGAAATTGAACTCCAGAACTATGGGAGAAGAGTAAGCATTTTCCACTGCTGAACAATCTCTTTAGCCCCAAGAGCTATACTTTCCATACATATTATCTTCATTTCTAAGGATAACTTAATCAATCCACTTCATTCATTCAGATTTAATTTCTTTAACCTCTGAACTTAATTAGCTACTACTCTCTTATAGGATTCGGCTGCAATTAAAGACACATTTTGAGTCTAAACTAGGCTCTTAAAATAATGTTTTCAAGCTTAGATTATTTGAAAATAGCAGAATATTTCTCATAGTTGTGAAGACTGTAATTGCTTCTTGTATATTCACTTAACAGAAAGATAAAAAAAATGTCTGTAGTCTATTTTCTATGGGCACTAATTTTAGTGGCCTAATTACCTCTCAAAGACTCTCAACTCTCAACATCATTCTAACTTGCATTTCAGGAGGAATAAACAGTACACAGTGGTTGGGTTTATAGGACCCTCAACCTCAGAAGTATTTACCAAGATTCTACCCTTGTGTCAGCTCTACTCTTATTAGTCTAAGAAAACTCATTCACAGAGAAACAGAGGCCACATGAAAAATGGAGGAATACTTCAGTATTGTGCAAGTTTCACAATCATATCTAAATACCATGTATTATAATTTGCCATTTGTCTTCATTCTTTTACATAAATCTCCTATGTAATATGCAGTGCTCAATGGTAGAGCAATCATCTGAGACTTAGGTTCCTATCTATGTCTCTTTCTCTGGGCTCACCACTTTTTCATGGGGTTTTATTGGTTTTCTATCTAGTAGAGAAAGCAGGCCTTAAACTGTGCATTCCTGCCAGGCTTTAGTACTATTTGACCACATATAATTTATTATCATAAGAGACAAGTGTGATGTTGCCATGTGTCATATACTTCTTTGATTTAGATAAGAAATAAATACTCTATTATATAGTATTGGCTTGAAAGATAGGTGTCATATTAGATGTTTTTGTGGTGGTTTGAGTTACAAAATGTAGCAGGAAAATTTTGACTATTTTTTTCTTCTGCTTTACAAGATCTTGCAAACAGCTGGACTCTATGCAGGCTGTTAGTAAATATTACTGTAAATATTAAACAGTTCACAATTAGTTGATTTTAATAATAATATTTATACATTTCTCTTGTGATGGGAAAACAAAGGAGGACTTGACATGATTTAATGATTCTGTGGTGATAATCACATCAGTAAGCAGCAGTCTAGCAATCAAGAGTAGCTAGCAATTAACTCTGACCAGAAAGATCCCCACAGGCATGAGGATCCTGTATTTACAGTGACAGTTGCAGCTTCTCAGTTCCACTGAGGATTTAAATTTCCGACTTGTAGAATATCTAGCTTTGTGGACCATTTCCACACCTGAAGCTTTTGTTTGTAGATGATCCAACTCCTCTTCTATGCTTAAATATACCACATTCTTTACCCTCTAAGAAAAGATATCCTTTATTCAAACCTGGATTTGGGATCATAAAATTCTTCGTGGAAACATGATGCTTTCTCTTGCAGCAACTGAGTTTATTTTGATTTGTAAATCCAAACTTTTCAGTCTATGGAAAGATAACTGAATTACCTTTTCAGATAGAAATCATAGTTCTTATAAACAAAGTCGTCATTCTCAGATGGAACCTGTAAATAAAAGAAAGAAGTGGGAGTCAGAACACTCAAATTGTGTCCTTTTCAGAACCACCCAAGATTTGGTGAGGATGAGAGGTTTCTGAAGTTCTAAATATAGTGGCCATCTAAGAAATATCCAGGTTTAGAGAAACAACAACTTCTCCAGTGTCCTCATTGCGTGCTGAGAGTTGTTGCTTGTGCAAGATTTTCCTTCCAACCAACACATTTGTCACCCATCACTTTGACGTGTTCAAGGTTGGAGGTTGCCTCTTGGATAAAGACACATTGTGGATTGAGGTACTTATCTGTACAAAGAATCCTCTTCTGCAAATCCTGCCTTTTATCTAAACAGGTAGAGAACCACCATTGTTACTTTTAGTGAAAATATCATTGGCTATGTGCATGTATATTGCTCTCCTTGACAAGTTGAGATGAAGCTCTCACAGGACACTATTGAGAAAAGGGAGAAAAAATGGTCATAAAGTTATGAGAGGGAGACCAGGCACAGGTCTGTTGGTAAGAGATCCTTTTCAGGGTGGATAGGTTTTGAGTAAAATGATACATAATTGAGTATATTTTAAGTTTTCATAGTCATCTCTATAAAATCCTGCTGTGACATTAACTATTCAATAAAAGTCCATTATTAAAGAATGCTTGCTGAGAAAGGTGTTTGCTCAAAGTTAAGATTAAAAAATGAAGCAAAGTACAGTTTCTGGAGGAGAAATAATGAGTTGGAAAAACCAGGAAACAAAGATCTCTGCTAGAAGCTGTAGATAACTAGGGGGAATTTAATCCTTAACCAACTCTTGTTCTTGGCCCTGAGTCATTTACTTTTACATTTAAATTCAGATGGCTTTGAGACATAAAGACAATCATCCAGCCTGAGACAGCAAAAACAAGTCTGAGAGAAATTATGAAAGTGAACCTCTTTACTAAATTACTAAAGAAACATTATTTATTACCATTATCAAGACAGCTGAGTGGGAGACCCCAGGCTCCATCACCCTCCATGAAAACAATAACTATAAATGAACTCAGGGGTACAACCAGGAATCTCCATCAACAACAAAATTAAAAAGAGAAAAATGGAAGGCTAAGGAGTGTGTTTTGTCCTTCCGTTATCATCACACCAGCAGCAGGTGACATCCAGAGAGACATCCCAGCCTACAGTCATCCTTTTACAGAAGGATCTGGTACCCAGCAGTACGTACAGCCTTTCATAACAGGAGTGTTTTGACCATCTTTACTTCTATTACTCTCAGATTTAAGGTGATGTCTGCGTAATTGCTAAGTCTGGAGTTGGAGAGATGGCAGTAGAAGAGGTGCAGGAGCTATCAGCATCGGTGAGGTCATGGCTATCACAACACTCTTTTGGGACTGGGTTTTCAGGGGGTCACAAAAACTTCCACTGCAGAAGATCACAACAACCATGTAACATCCCTCAAAGCATTTGCCTCCAAGGAGCCTGTAATATCCATATTATAGTTTGAGTAAGGGATTTTCCTTAAGGACCATTTACTAAGGGCTGTTTTGCCAACCTGTTATGCAGTGGTGCAGCCTTTAGGAAGTGATCACATACTGCATTCCAGACACCATTACCAGATCTAGTACTAACATAGAGGTGTTTGTGACCCAGGCCTAGCACCAACAGTGAACTCATTGGCCACAGTTTCCTCCTGTGGGAAAACAGAGGGAAAGATGAAAAGCTTTGTCCTGTCTGTTCTTGAAGAGTTTCAGCACTGTCATAGACTCCATCACGCCTCCGTTCTTTGTTTCTGAGGTCTCCCAGTCTTTGCTGATTTTAATTGTGCCTCATAAAGCTATATGGGGATGATAATGTTTTCTTTCAGGAACGAGGCTGAATACAGGCCACTTAGCTGGCAACCTTTATTTCTCCCATTGAAACAAGTTCATGAGGTGTTGAGTTTGGTCCTAGTATGCAAACACTAATATAAGTATATAAGGAACATGAAGATTTAAGGGGATTTGGTACTACCCAATGGAAATAATAATTTTACAGAATTATATAACCATCTTCTCATCAAAACTTCACATTCCTTTTTTTGTATAACACAATGAGCGCAATTAGTATTGCCTGTATGTGCACACATTAGGGCCATCCACTGGAGCATGGGCAGCCTATGAAAGGCTACTTCCTATTTTTATTATTAATATAACACTTCTCCATTTATCATTTGCTAAAGTAAAGGAGTTTTTAGAAATAGTTCTGTTCCTCAAATAACTTTGTTGAAAGAAAAATTCCCTATTTTAGGACTTATTTTCCCCTCTTCTCATCTATAAATTCTTATTGTTTCAAATTTCATAGCCACTTTCAAATTTGGCTGGACAAATTAGGCTTATTTTATTGACCTTTTATGCTGTCAGCTTTGGTTTAATTTTTCTTAGCCTCACTAATTCATGCACCTCTAACACTTGTACCTTTTAATTTTCTTCCTTTACTTAAGTTTTTGAGATGATAATATAATTATGACATATCTCTCTTCCCTTATGTCTCCAAACCCTTCTGTGTAACTCTCCATGTTCTGT
The DNA here is from genome assembly GCA_001685095.1 of Ellobius talpinus. NCBI lineage: Eukaryota > Metazoa > Chordata > Mammalia > Rodentia > Cricetidae > Ellobius > Ellobius talpinus. Next base: position 13,688 of record LOJH01065520.1, on the reverse strand, counting down.
TTGAAATTCATAGCCTCCTTTTCATTAACTATAATTGCATGCACATACATATTTAATGAGAGCAGTGATTTAATATATACATTTAATGGCATATAGATTGGCATTCTTGCGAATAACTTGTTCAATTTGTATAATGATGTTTGCATGTATGTTTTCAGGGCTAACCATTTGGTACTGGATAGTCAGTCTGTGTGTTCTTCCCTGGAGAAGAGGATTTCTCGGTTCTCAGCATTCCTTACTCCTCTGTAGTTCTTTGTATAGGGTTGAGGCTTCATGGGAGTTTTCTTGCCCACTTTGGCATGTCTACGGGTGTGCTACTTGTGGATCTCTCTCTAGTTATCTTTGTAGGTTTAGGGTTTTCAAATGATATTTTTAATGTTACTCACTGAGGTTGAGGGAGAGAACCAAAATAAGTATGCATACGGTTTTTAAAGTCTTTACCGGGACATTGTTATATGCATAATATAGTTTTAATATTTGTGAAATGTAATGACATACTTTATACTCAAAAGCATATATTTTATCAATAAGCTGCACAGGGAAAGTTTTGGATATCAATATCACAATAGCTGGATTGCTTGTCTTACTTCAATAAATTACATTGATTTAAAGTAGTCTCAGAGATTTATTAGAGTCCCAGTCTTCCTAGATGGAATGTAATCATGGGAGGCATTAACTTCTGTACTTAGGAGCAAGCATAAATCTTTTTATAAAGAGGTCATTAAAATTCAGTATGTGAATTGCAAATATTATGAGACATTTGTATACTTCCATTGTTGGAGATCTGAGCAATTAAAGACATCAAACCTGTGAGTGCTTCTACACAGCTAAAACACATAGTCTAATGCTAAGGCTTAGGTATGAGAAAAACCAGATAAACAGGACTCTGCTCATGCCCAGTGCTATAGGAATTTCTACTGCTAGTAGCCTTTAAGTTACCAGTCCACTTGGGCATAGCCTCTTATACTATATATGCCAATATAAAGTGCACATCAAGTCTCTTTTCTGGCTGTGGGATTCAGTTGTTGTTCCCTTTTCCAGCAGAGGATTGTGATCTGTGAGTCTACCCCTAAATAAATAATTTTCTATTATATTCAATTCTGAGCTAGTTTGGGATTTTTTTTAAGAGTCCTTCTTCAGCCCAATCTAGAACCCTATGGTACAATCATGATCTCACAGAGCTGCAATTTAACTTCTTGTTGCTAGCAGTCTCATCAAATACATTGAAAGGTAGGCCTCATGGTCCAGCAATGTTAGCCAAGATTCTTGGGAGGATAAGCAGGATGACCACGAGTTTAAGGCTTGTTTGAATGGGTTAAAGGCCAAGCTGTTAAACTTACTGAAATGTCTCAAATGAAAACAAAAAGAAAAGAAAATGAAAAAAGAGGTGGGGCGAGGGAGGGAAGACTGAGGTTTTACCTCAGTACAAAAACACTTGCTAGTGCACATCAAGTCCTTGGATTTGGTCTCAACAAATAGCAAAACCAAAATCTATAACCCTTTAAAAATAAATAAAACCTCACATAAATATTTAGGCTTAGATATGGAAATTAGATCAAGTTTTTGAGTAATTTTTCACTAAACATAAATTATAGTCCCACAGCCAAATATTAGGTGGAGCTTGGGGAGTCCTGAAGAGGAGGGGAAGAAAGGACCAAAGAAGAAAGGGACACCATGAGAACACAGCCCACAGAATCAACTGACCAGGACTCATGGGAGCTCACAGAGATCAACGATCCTGCAGAGGGGCTGACCAAGGTCCTCTACACATATGTTATGGATGAATATCTTGGTGTTCTTGTGGGATCATAACAGTGGGAGCTGGGGCAATCTCTGAGTCATTTGCCTTCTTCTGGGACCCTGTTCCTCCTACTGTGTTGTCTTGTTCAGTATTGATGTGGTGGTGTGTACCTGGTCTCATTGTAGTATGTTATGCCATGTTTCATGGATGTCTGTGGGAGGCCTTCTCTTTCCTGACCTGAAGTGTAGGGATGGTGGATCTGGGGGAGAAGAGAGGTAGGGAGGGGAGACTGGGGGATGTGAGGGAGGGGAAATTGTAGTCGGGATGTAATATATCAGAGAATAAAAATAAATAAATACAAACCCCCATAAATGGTACAGTTGAAACCTATTTGCTTCAACCTTACACACATCTTTAAAGTTTAATTTCTCATATATTATTGATAACAGATTTTAGTTCTTAGTACAGAAGAAAGAGGTAAGGTGTTTGACTTGAGACTGAACCTTTACGGTAAGGTAAAATGAGGACCTTTTTCTCACTTGAAATATTCCTTTGAATCTGGTAATAAAGTAAAGCAAGATTAAATGAGTCTTGATCTCTATCATTTCCCATGCTTCTTCATTCAGCATTACATTAAGATGTAATGACATCTGAAATAGCCTTTTTAAAAACCACCAATCATTATTTAATTACATATCAACTGCAAGCAAGCCTTATGCCAGCAAAGGCATAAAATGAATAAGCTAGTACACCAGAGACACTTTACAGCTTTCTTAAGGAAGGGCCTGGCACTGTGCTAAAATGCAAAACACCCCAACTGCAATTTAATTAAGACTGCTGCTGCCTTCACTGTATCTATTTCTCTATCACACTTACCACAGGCAGATAGTTCCTGCAGTTTTGGCTCATAGATAAGGGAAAGTGAGATAGCAACTCCATTGCTGTGTGTTCAGAAGGATATATCAATTCTCTTTTGTGTGTGTATGTATGTATGTATGCATGTATGTATGTATGCATATATGTATGCATGCATGCATAGCTGTCATCTATTTCAGAAAGCCATTTCTTTTATCACAAAGTAATTGATATTTATGGGATGCAAAGAAAAATATTTTTAAATATACAGAGAAAAAAGTGAATCTTTTGGAAATGTGTCTAATCATTGAGTATAACTTGAAGAACACAGTTTAACTTTCACTGAGCTAAAGGAAACACAGAAGCTTCCTTCAAAACTAGACTGAACAGCCCAAGCATAAGACAGACATGGGTGGAGGTCACATGCAATATATTTGAAGGGAACTAAGATTTTAGGGCACAAATGTGAGGCAGTTTCACATGCATTAATATTGTTCATGTATGAAGAAATAGTGCTTCATGTGTCTCAAAACATTAGACTCTGTAGATTTGTTGAAGGGTCCCTGCTAAGATCTGATCATTCAGTGTGAAACTGTGGATAAATTGCAAACAAAGCTAAATGGTCTGAAGTAGTCCAACAGAGTTTATTATTCAGTCTGAATGTAAGAACGACACTGGTGTAGCTTGTGACCTTAAGTAGTGACTGCTTGGTCTGAGAATGCTAACTCAAGATTTCTTCCAAAGTAACGCAAAGTCATGGTCTTTACACAATTATAAGATTGATCTTGATAATCGTATTATTTAGCTATTAAGAAGAAAACTGAGAAGATTCTAAACCAAGTCAACAAGAAATACAAAAGGCATGTTTATAGGCATCTGTCTAATCACTGAAAGAATGCAAATAGACATAACTCTGCTATGTCTCAGTGTGGGCATAAAACTGATTGACACTCTTATTATTTCAACAGGAAGCAGTTACTGGCTATTGCTTTCAGTTGTGAATAATGTATACAGTTATAAAATAGGTCCCAAAGAGTCAAAGTGTGATAACCCAGAAGTGTGATTCAGGTCATGGTTATCAAACATTTTATGTAAAGAACACAGCTAGATAGAACATATTTTAAGTATTTTAGCTAATACTATTGGCTTCATAAATAGTCAGAAATAGCAAAATTAGAGACTGTGGTTTTATTTGGATAGAATTATTCATAAAATTTAGGGTAAACTGGACGCGGCTAGAGGCCATGGTTTGCCACATCTTGCACTGGAATGTGTATCCACTGAAGCACAGAATTTCCTCTCTTGCCACTTCAAAGGATCTAGAGTTCCCGATCATCCATATTATTCAAAGCTTTAGTCCAGATCGGAGGGAGAACTGCTTTATCTGCAACTAATATCTGCCCTAAATCTATTCTAAATTTGTGAATTTAGGAGAGGGAATTAATTAGCATCCCAGCTAAACACTTCAAATTCCATATGAATACATTTTTATATTTTCCCCTTGCTTCTCTATCATCACCAGAGTGCAGCTGTATCAGAACTAAGAAAAAAATGGACAAATGGAAAATAGGCTTGCCTGCCAGCCTTATCTGTATTTATTTTTCATGATATGCAAAACAAATTTAGTATTGTATGGTTTTCATGAATCAGAACTGGGTCTCAGTTTTCTGTCTCTTAGTTGTGATCTCGCAAAGCTGAGATCAAAGAATTGACTGAGATGAACCTTTCTCAGGAACATGAAGTGTTTATCTAAGCTCAGATATTTCTTGGGAGACTTTAGTCCTGGTGCATTTATAGTCAAGGTTCCGTACTTTTCTACCTTAGCTATTGCTTTTTATCAGACAGAGACCACTATGGGTCTTGTGACTGGGGCCTCTTTCATAGAGCCTTCCCACACATACACACACATATACATATATACATATACATACATATATATATATGATTCAGACACTTTTAGTCATTTATCTTGTTGATTGAATGAGGCTCTTTGCTTTCTTCTGCCAGACTTTGCACTAGTGAATGTTTACTTAATAACTGTTACTCTTAGAAATATTTTAAAATTAGCATTCCTTTAGTATTTTGAAATATTGGTCTGAATCACTCAATTAACATTAATGTCCATGTAAGGCATCTTCTGAAATTAAGGTTAATAATTGATATAACAAATTGTGCTTCATTGCCTTTAATGAAATACTGTAAGCATAAGACCAAAGCCATAAGTTGGTATTTATAGGAAAGGAAAAATCCTAAATTAAATGTACAAAAGGCATTTACTGTGGATTGCTGTCTTCCTGACATCTCAGGGCTCTTGAACTCACGAACTCACAGCAGCTGTGGCTACCTGCCAGGAAGGAAGAATTATTTTCTGATGGTATACCTACTGGTAGAATTCCCACATGATGGTAGGTGGCCCTATCCTCATGAACAGCATTAAGTGGAATTAGTGAAATATTCCCCTTTCCAAAGACATGAACTTAGGAACGGGATGTGTTAGCTGGACTTTGGGGGCCATTTTTATTCACCCATNATATATATATAAATTCTCAAAGAATAAAAATTATAATAAGGTAAAAATCTCGAGGGAATGGATTCATACATTAAATTAATAGTGTCAATGACAGAGACAAAATAAAATGAAAACAGGAAGTAACAAATGACATTGGCTGCTTATTGATGCCAGTGGCAGTTGATGTGAATCCAGAATCTAGAATGGGGACAACTAAGAAAGCATACAGAATATAGAAGATGTAGCAAAGCAATGATATTGCATCATTAAAGCCATATTCTCAGAGATGATAAGCTCTAGTGGACAATAAACAGGGGGATAAGTGCATGCCTTTCTGATATGTTAGCTAGGGAATTAAAATAAAAACACAGTAAGAAATTCACATTCTT
>LOJH01065519.1:0-10458 GCA_001685095.1 Ellobius talpinus | reverse complement strand
CACAGACAAAATATTGTATACATAATAAATAAATAAATATTTAAAAAAAAGAAGTATGAAATAGGGGGCAGGTATAGTAGCTGAATGCCTTTAATCCCAGCACTCGGGAGGCAGAGGCAGGTGGATCACTCTGAGTTCGAGGCCAGCCTGCTCTACAAAGTGAATTCCAGTACAGCCAGGGCTGTTTAAAGAGACCTTGTCTCAAAAATAAAAAAGAAGAAGAAGAAGAGGAGGAGGAGGAGGAGGAGGAGAAGGAGGAGGAGAAGAAGGAGAAGAAGAAGAGAAGGAATGAAATGCTGTAGGAGTGAGGCAGGCAGATGAGGCTTTAACGTTGTAAATCAGAGATCTCAAACAGACAGCTCACAGACTAGAGGTATGTTCTGTTTAGAACACCCAGCTGTTTGGTTTGGTTTGGTTTGGTTTGGTTTTTATTATTATCCAGAATTTTAAAGCTGGATTACATATAAAAGTCCAAATCTGGGCCTTCAGAAGACTAAACTTCTAGCAGTGCCAAGATTTTATCCTCTCATGACAAAACATAACTAGATTGGCATGTAGAGAGATCCTGCTGGATTCCTATTTGCTGTAATCTGCATATGCTGTTGTCTGCTGCACACTTAGAAGTCATGTGTCTTTTTTACATGATTACTTTTCTGACTCTATTAAAAGTAGGAAAACCAAAGTAGAATGAATACCTAGCATAGTGGTACACACCTATCATCCCAGTTCTTGAGAAGCTGAAACAAGAGAGCTACTTCAAGTTCAAGGCCAGCCTGGTCTAAATGAAATAATACACCAACAAGACACTCTCAAAGACCAAACAACACCTAGGCGTAATGGCACATACCTTTAATCCCAGAACTTGGGAGTCAGAAGAAGGTGGATCTCTGTGTGAGATGAGCATGTGGTTCTGTTTAGTATCCATGTGGCTTATTTCACATTTACATTTGTATTTGATCCCCTAGATTACTATAAAGCCAGTCATTCTTCATGAAGCAGTTACAAAATACAAGTTTTTGAGCCAAGAAATAGCATGAGCCAGCTATAGTATCTAAGGAAGATTGTCTAGAAGCTAATACAGAATAGACAGAAGGACGTACACTAGGCAGTTATTAGTGTTATCCAAGTGTGTGGACATCAGACCCTCTAGGTTAGAGTAGTAGTTTGGAAGTTGACTAAGCCACAGGCATATTAAATTCAAATAGCTGGCTTCTACTTTCTCTCCAACAAGAGAGTGAATGAGCAAAGTAGTGTGAGAGTGACTGTGGAAAGTCGACCAAGCTTCTGAACCCTCTGGTAATCACTGATTCATCCTTTACTTTACTTTTTAAATTTTGTTACCTGGTCTCTCAAATGCTGGTTCTGTGCTGTGTGTACATATACATGTAGAAGCCAGAGGCTAATGTTAGGTATCATCTTCCTCAATAACTCTCCTCTTTAATCATTCTCTACCTTATTCATTGATTGATGCATACTTTTTCTTTCTTTTTTTTCTGTACTGGAACTCACTTTTGTAGACCAGTCTGGTGTCAAACTCAGAGAGCCACCTGCCTCTGCCTCCTGAGTGCTGGGATTAAAGGCGTGCACCACCACCACCTGGTCAAACTTTCTCTTAAAAGTTTTAATAATTTGGTATATACCTGTACGCAAATATACTCACCATGTGTGTGCATGTGGAAGCTTTAGGTTGACGTTAGGTGTCTTCTCCACTACACTCTACCTTATTTTTTAAAAATAAGTTCTCTCACTGAGATTTTACCTGCTGTGCCATCTTCCCATTACTGTCTGCACTTTAAAAAGTATTTAACATGTGTATATATGTATGTTTGTATGTAAATGTGAGAAAGTGAATAGGGATACTTATGCCAAAATGTAGTGTGGTGGTCAGAGAACTTTCAGGAGTTGTTTTTCTCCTTCTACGCTGGACTCCAAGGATTGAGCTCAGATCACCAGGTTTGTACACAAATTTTACCTGCTGAGTTATCTTTCTGGCCATCTGCATTTTTTATATATTTTCTCAAGTAATTCTTTAAAAAGCCAGCTGTGGGACATGGAGCACCATTCTTTTGGTATTAATACTCTAAAGCAGTGGTCCCAAGACTTTAGGGTATATCAGAATCATCTCGAGCTGCTTTCAGCTACCAGTTTCTGGACTTCGCCGGCAGAGTTTGGTTGATGGGGAGGAAGTAGAGATAATTTACATTTTTAACAAACTTCCAAAAGATGCTGATCACACTTTTGAGTATAATTTTACTAAAGCCGGTCTCCATAGTCACTTGTACAGGCTGGAAATTTGCCTGTAGCTTTAAACATGGTGTGGTTTGGGAAAGCTAAAGCTAAGGATGCCATCCTATGTTCTATCTTTTTCTCATTAATAAACTTCTGAAGTTTAGTTTGAACCCCTAAATTTCCCACATGAAACTTGAAAGAATGAAGGATAAAGTTAGGAAAGCAGAGTCGAGGATTAAAACCTCTTTTCCTACTAAAATGTGCAGCTTCAGCTTCTTAGATTTTGACACAGAGACTCGTGTATGTATTACATTTACAGAGCATAGGTTCAAAAAATTGTAACTCATGCGTCTGAATTAATCATTAAAATTACAAGCCATTTTACAGTTATTTGAATTGTTACAAACACATACTCATTATGTTTCAGATTATTAACTGAGTCATCTTCAGGAAAATGAGTAAATGCATTGTGTGATTTTGTACAAATTAGCACTTTCTAACTGAAAGAGGCATTTGTAGACCCAAAGCAAAGGCTTTTGTTTGGAGTTAAATTTGGAATGCTAAAACTCTTATCTCAGGACTTGTACATAAGGTTAAAAGTTGGATAGTCAACTGAATCAAAGTCCTGCTTTCTTCTCCACCCCACCCCTGCGGTTTCTCGAGACAGGGTTTCACTATCCTGGCTGGCCTGGAACTCACAGAGATCCACCTGCCTCTGCCTCCCGAGTGCTGGGATTAAAGGCATGTACCACCCCTACCTGGCCTTTTTCTTCTTAATAACCCAACCAAACCCCATTTTTTACTTAAACACTGAAAACAATGTTTTCCTCTGGGAGACTTTCCAAGTACAGGTATAACTGTTACTTCAATATTTAAGAAACTTGTTAAGTAAGAAAATGGTTTATAGTGGTCTTCTGAATTATCAAAGAACTACTTAAAAACCAAGTGAGAAATTAATGATTTTTGGAATATTTACAGAAGCTTCAATGAAGTTTTTGCAAAAACTAAGAACTTGGCAGAATAATTTAAGAAAATTAGGTTTTTTGGTTTTAGTTTTACAGTATGTTAAATTTTTCAACAGTGGAAATGATTTTTTTAATAAGTGTATTATGTGCGGTTTGGATTTTGTTTTCCAAATCAGATAATTCAAACGGAATGAAGAGGAAACCACCATATCCCACACCCCGAGAAAGACCATTCCTGGCTATTTGAATAAGCAACTCTCCATTCTGTCTTGGTTTTCGCATAAGGTCAGGGTGAACAGTTGAATAAACTAGCACAGCCCTGCTAAATTTTGTTTTGTTGCTTTATAAAAGTAAGACATATAATGTCTTTTAACATGTTTTTAATGAATATCTTGCATGTCAATAAATTAATCATGAATTTAGCAACAAGGAGGTGTTGACTGTGCTGGGGATCAGACTTGGGGTCTCTGTGCTTGCTAGACAAGTGCCCGACCACTGAGCCATATCATTAGCCTTGAGCATGGTTTTCAGTGATTCTACAGAATATAATTTATAGATTTTTTTTAAAAACTTGGTATTCTTTTTCATCCAAACGTTTCTCAAACTCTTGAAGATACTTTTCTTTAGTTTATTAATGTCATATCTAAAGTTTATTTTAATCTTAGCCACTGGATTTACTTGTTCTTTTGGCAAGAATTTAATACTTACATACTTTTGAAACTTTTCTGATGAATTGGGTGAACTGCTTCTCTAGACATTGTATTTTTATAATGTGGCTTCCCTGAGGATGAATACTGCATGCAGAGGCATGGTCTAGAATCGTGATGAAAACAAATTTAAGGACCAGGCTATGATAGCAGAACAGGCTCCAAAGTTACAGAGAAATCCTGTCTCGAAAAACCCAAAAAAAAATTAAAAAAAAAGAAAAGAAAAAAATTTAAAACAAAAATGTGGTATATGTTTCAAGCCAACTGTTTCTGGCTATTAGATGATGGGGATGAGAAAAGCTCTTGTGCCAGGTAGGACCTGTGAATTGCTCTACTTAGGTTCAATATTTGAATTGGACTGAGATGGACTTAAGATGATTCTTTGAATAAAGATTCTTGATGTTATAAGTTAAATATTAAAAAGACAGGAAATATTTGTACTGAATATCACTTATCAAAATGTCTTAGGCCAGATAGCATGCTTATAGACTATATTTAGGAAGATTTTTTTTCTTTCATCAACCTTGACTTAGTCAGTCAGTTGCCACTAATTGGCATATGAACCATCGGACATAGAAAGCTAAAGAGATGGCTTAGTCAGTATAGTGCTTATTGCACAACTCTGAGGACTTGAGATAAAAAATCTGGTGTTAATAGTACATACCTATAATCTAAGCACTGAAGAGGCAAAGACGGGATCCCTGGGCTTGCTGGCCATCCAGTCTAGCCAAATCAGTGAACTCAAGGTTCAGCAAAAGAGCCCATTTCAGAGAATATGACAGAATAATTGAGGAAACAATGACATTATGAAATTTGCAGACAAATGGATGGAACTAGAAAAAAATCATCTAGTGAAGTAACCCAGATCCAGAATGACAAATACGAACCTTCATCCAGTAACTGATGGAAGCAGATGCAGAGATCCACAGCCAAGCACTGGACCGAGCTCCTGGAATCCAGTCGAAGAGAGGGAGGAGGGATTATATGAGCAAGGGGAGGCCAAGATGATGATGGGGAAACCTACAGAAATAGCTGACCCAAGCTAGTGGGAACTCATGGACTCTGAACTGACAGCTGGAGAGCCCGTATGGAACTGAACTAGGCCCTCTGAATGTGGGTGAAAGTTGTGTGGCTTGGTCTGTTTGTAGGACCCCTGGCAGTGGGACCAGGATTTATCCATGGTGCATGAACTGGTTTTTTGGAGCCCTTCCCTATGGTGAGATACCTTGCTCAGCCTTGATGCAGGGGGGATGGACTTGGTCCTGCATCAACTTGATATGCCATGCTTTATTGACTCCCCATGGGAGGCATTACCCTCTCTGAGAAGTGGATGCAGGGAGTGGAAGGAAGGAAGCGAGGGGGAACTGTAGTGGGTATGCAAAATGAATAAAAGAAAAAAAATAATTGAGGAAGACACCCATTGTTGAGTTCTGGCCTCCACATAATATACAACACACAAATACAGTATACATATATATACTACATAATACATAGCTAAAGAAAAATGATTCAGTTTTTTTTAATTTATTAGAATCTCAGTTCAGTTGTTTCCACACCATTTATATTTGTAAGTAAAAGTGTTCCTAACACATTTCACATTTTAGAAATGCCAAGGCATGCTCAAATTTAAACCTGTAGTGAGAGCTGAGATCTTGTTTATAAGAAGTTCTGGGATGTAGCTAAGTTGGCAGAGTGCTTGCCTACCATGTGTGATACCCTGGATTCAAACTCCAGTACCATATAAACTAGGCAAGATAGCACTTGCCTGTAATCCTTGCACTGGGGAGAATCAGAAGTTCAAGGTAATTCTCCTCCCAGGCTACATAGCAAATTTGAGGCCAGCTGCTAAGGCTGACGACCTGAGTTTGATCCCCAGGCCCCACATGGTGGAAGGAGAGAACCATCTCCTACAGACTATGTGTCCTCTGACCTCCATATGTGCACCATGGTATACACCATCATTCATGTGCATACAATTAATTAAATTTTTTCAAGTCTGGTTTTACGTGCACCAGCTTGTCTAGTTAAAATAACAATTTAGGGGGCTGGTGAGATAATTTGGACATTAAAGCTAAGGTACTTTGCACCAACCCTGGCAACTTGAGTTCTGTCCCAAGGACCCATGTGGTGGAAGGAGAGAACCAGCTTCTATAATACTTCTCACACTAAATAAATGTAACTTTGGAAATAACATGTATGTTTTGAGTGTTTCTGTAAGGAACTCCAAAGCTGCCTCCCAATCCACCTCATGTGTGTTGACTGTCATCCATAGCTTTGTGTTTAATGCTCCTCCTGGATCTCAGCTGACTAACTCTAGACTGTATTCCATTTAAATGTTTGTTCCTCTTAGTGTCTCATAAGTGAATTTGACTTTGAAACTTTTCTTTGTGAAATATAAAGTGCACAGTACAGCTTATGTATTTGGCACCAGAATGGTGACATTACATTTGGGTTATGTCTGTTATAACAAATAAGCTTTAATATAGCCACTTCTTCTGTTTTCACTTCCCTAGCTTTTCTTAGGAATATCAGAACAGAGGCATAAAGATAAGTTTTTAATTTAATTGGTGGAGTGCTTGCCCAGAATCCTTGAAGCCCTGGGTCCCATCTCCAGCACCACAGAAACTGAACATGGTGGTAGATACCTATAATCCTAGCCCTTGTGAGGCGGAGGCAGAAGGACCAGTTAAGAATTCTCCTTGACTATATAAGTTTGAAGCCAGCCTGGACTACATGAGACTGTATCTGTTTAATTTAATTAATTTATTTGATTTTTGAGACAATAAGAGCAGAGTAACATTTCACAAGGGGAGAACGTAAGTCTCCATCTTCCACTATTGATTTCTCAGCACTTGTGCTGTCATTGCATGTGCAGCATATATATAGCAAATATTTCAAATGAATATTGCCTGGAAACCATTCTGTCTTGTTTTTTATTTATACAGTGATCTTTTTTAATTTATTAAGAAATTTTCCAAACAATCAAAGTAAAAAATATATCCCAGAAAATTTTTGAGTCAACTTTAGTAGCCATCACCATTTGCCTAGTTTCTTTCATCTATTCCCCCTTCTTTCTCTTTTCATTGGAATATTTTAAAATAAAATTCAGGCACCCTGACATTTCACTTCAGATATTTAAACAGGACAATAACCACACTGCCATTATCACACTAACAGGTAAGTCCTTAATGTCATCAAAGATCCTGTTTACATTCCAGTTTTCTAAAGGTGCTTTTAATGTATAAGCAATGAATTAAAACTTTTAAAAACTAAGAAGCTTCTGAAAAGGAATCTTTTATTGTTGAAGTAAAGAAGAAGCTGAGGCAGAGGTGGGTGGATCCCTCTGAATTTGAGGCCAGAGTAGACTATATAGTGAGCGCTAGGACATCCAGGGCTACATATACAGTCCCTATCTTAAAAATATTTAAAAGGCCCAAAGAGATGGCTCTTCCATTAAGAGCGCTAGCTGCTCTTGTGGAGGATCCAGGTTCAGTTCCCAGCACCCACATGGCAGCTCACAACCATCTATAATTCCAGTTTGAAGGGATTTGATACCCTACAAGGGCATCAGGTATACATGTGATGTACTTTCATGCTGACAAAACACTTGTACACATAAAATAATCTAAGAAGAAGCCAAATGATCTTGGGTTAGTGAAGAAACCCTGTCTCAGAAAGTAAAGCAAAGAGTAATTAAGGATAGAAGAAGATACCCAGAATTGACCTGATTTCTACAGATCCATGCAGAGATGGGTGCACCACACGCACACAAATTAAGCGAATATGGTTTTAAAATTCCTGAACTATCCTAAATTATAAGGGTTAGAGGATAGAGGGGAAGATATAAAAGGAAAGTCAATCAGTTAATACCTTTGTGCTAAATTAACTTAATAGATTTTGAAACCTAGGCTGAATTCTGGAGAGCATAACACTAGGCTGTATACCATAGTCTCCTTATAAATGCATTTTTCTGGACTGTTCACCCCAGCCAGTCAAGAAACAATGAGTCCTTTGTACAAATTGACCTCCTGCCTCAAACTTCTTCCTGCTTCTCCTTAGTTCTCTCCTTCCTATAGTCAGTGTGGGTTCAGTGTAAATACTTTGTGCTTTCCCTCTCAAACTTTTCCCTATAAACGTGTAGTGGTTTGAGTAAGAAATGTTTTCTATAGGCTCAAGTGTTTGAAAACTTGGTCCCCAGTTTCTGTTTTGCTGGAGAAATCAGTAATGCCTTCCTGGAGGACATTCATAGGGAACAAGCTTTGAGGGTTTATAGCCTCTGTGCTTCCTGCCGCCTGTGGGTGGAAGCATGATACCTGAGCTTCCTGCTCTAGCTAACTGCTGGCACGTCTCCCCGTTATGGACTCTCCTTCTGGAACCCTAAAGCCCAAATCAGCGCTTCCTTCTATGAGTTGCCTTGGTCATAGTATTTGATCATAGCAACAGAAAGTAGCTATTACGATATGCTTTCACTCAGAAGCCCAGCAGGTGGTTAGAAAACTTAACCTGTAGATAAGGTCTTTCTTGTTAGTGGCTACGTAGGCCTTTTATTTCAGAGAACCCTCAGTATCAAGTTTTGTCTTAAAATGATTTAGAGGATTTTGGTTGAAGATAAGCAAAGGTGATCATAAACCACTGGGTAGATGGTGAAGGATGAGAAACCCAGGTAGATGTCAAGGATTATCGGGTTAGGATGATGTGGACTCTAGATAAACAAATTTATTGGGAGTTCTTGCTGAAGTTTATTTTGTAAGGAATTGCACAGCTAGATGTAAGTAGGACAAAGTCCAAAAGCCTGACTAAAGCTTGGTGAAACAAAGACTCTTTACCAGGAGAAACAGATGTGGTAAAAAATGGTTATTACCTTACCCCAAAGCTTGTGGAGATAGGTAAGTACATAGAGATATATAGACTATATAAGACAGATAAAAACATTATTGTTTTATTATATAAAATAATATATATTGTTTATTTTATAAAGTATTACATATATACTTTATAATATATATGAATACTATATATTTCAATAAAATATACATCTATAGCATTTTGAGTTTGATCAACTTAATATATATTTATAGTGACTTATATACTTATCCTGTATAAATGTTCATTTTATTTTTTACTGAAAATAAATTTTTTCATACAGTATATTCTGATCATAGTTTCCTCTCCCTCATTTCCACCTAAACCAACTCCATACTTTCTCTCTCTTTAAAATAAATTAGAATAAATAAGAAGAAAAAACAGTGAAGATGCACAAGAAACACAGATACACACAAAAATCAGTGAAAACACAAAATCGAAAACCATAATATATGCAAAAGACCAGTAAGGTTAAGTTTAAAAAAAAAATCCCAAAGTAGTACAAGACTCTTCCTCCCCCCCCAAAAAAAATCTACAAAAATACCATTGAGTTCATTTTATGTTGGCCATCTGCCACTGGGTATGGGGCCTGCCTTAAGTATAGATTGTATACCTACAGTTATAAGATTCTTAAAGCAACATAGGTGTTATTTTATCTCCCTCCTGTTAATTTAGAATTATATCAAAGGATTTATAGTTAATATAGGAGTTGAATTTTTAATTTAGGTCTCCCACTGTCACCTCTTTTGTCTTGGTAGCATGCTATGAGATACTATTTTTTTAAAAAAAAAGATTAAATGACTTAAAATTTCTCTGAATTCTTTGTTTCTTTGTTCTTTTTGACCTCAGGCTGTAAGATTGGAAAGTACTTACCAAAATCGAACACGCTATATGGTAGTGGTTTCAACTAATGGTAGACAAGACACTGAAGAAAGCATTGTCCTGGGAATGGATTTTTCTTCTAATGACAGGTGTGGTACCATAAAACTACCTTTTGAATAACCTAGTATAATTATTTGAGCTAGTAAAAAAATGTCTTACATAATTGTGCTTTTAAAATTCTAGATAAAGTGGGACAAGAAGGTAAGAGGGTGAGGGGTGTGCGTGCGTGCATGCATGCGTGTATATGTCTGTGTGTGTCTGTGTGTGTGTGTGTGTTGTCTTTTTGAGACAAGATCTTTCTATGTAGACCAGGCTGGCCTCAAACTCAGATATCAGCCTGCCTCTGCCTCCCAGGTGCTGGGACTAATGGTGTGAGCCACCATGCCCGGCTTGTATTCTTGATATATGTCTTGGTCACTGTTGTACTGCTGAGAAGAGACACCATGACCACAGCAACTCTTATAAAAGAAAGCATTTAACTGGGGCTTGCTAACAATTTCAAAGATTTGGTTCATTATCATCATGGCAAGGAGCATGACAGCACACAGGTAGGCTTGGTGCTAGAGAAGAAACCGAGAGTTCTATGCTCAGATCCACAGGCAGCAGGAAAAGAGAACCATTGGGCTTGACTTGGGCTTTTGAAACCTCAGAGCCCACCCCCAGTGACTCACTTTCTCCAATAAGGCCACACTTCCTAATATTTCTCAAGTAGTGCCACTTCGGCCAGGCAGTAGTGGCGCACACCTTAATCCCAGCATTTGGGAGGCGGAGGCAGGTGGATCTCTGTGAGTTCGAGGCCAGCCTGGTCTACA
>LOJH01065516.1:0-10458 GCA_001685095.1 Ellobius talpinus | reverse complement strand
AGGGAATTAGGAGGAGGGGAGGAGGTGGAAAATTTTTTAATAACAATAAAAAAATAAGTGTCTGAAATAAAAAAAATAAAACTGCTTGTCATCTTAGAACATAGTAGTTGTTTAAAATAATGAGATTCTGTATAAAATTTTCAAAACTCTTGTACCTCATTCATCTCTGTGTTAGGATACACTTTGTGCACCATGACGAGACATAAATGTGCAAAACAAGGCATTTAAATTAAGCAAATCGATTGGCCTAAAAAATTGTCACACAAAAAAATGTCCGAGATTAATATTCTAGTTTTTTTTGTTCCAGAAAATAATGAGCTATAAAATATCGACATAAAACTGATTGATTTATTGTAACATAGTTACTTTCAAGAATAGATATAAATATTAAGGAATGGAATCTATGATGAAATAAATGTCATAAACAAAAATAGAATTTCCAAAGATGTTATAAAGTGAAAATGTCTTTAGAAAATTTATGAATATGGATAGTTGTTCCAGAAATACTAATATTAGTAATGTTATTCAAACAGCATTATCTCATTGTAGCACAAAGGAAATAAAGTAAACGTAGTTTCATGATGCAATTTCTTTTTGACCACACACTAGGCAAGAAGGTCTACTTGGGCAGAAAGTTCACTTGATTTTTGTTTTAAAGCACAGAGTGACTATATTCCCCCATCCCCATTGGACAGAATCCCACCTAACAATCATTCAAGTTTGACTAGTTTCTAAATTATCTGCACAAAGGAAATAAAAGAAATGGGGAAAGAGTTAACAGCTCCAGGAAATCAAATTCTGAAAAAAAGTTGTAAACCAGGAAAATAAAAAATTTTTCACAACTTGGGGAGACTTTAAATTTTACAAACATTTTATAAAGTAGGGTAGATTTCAAAAGTCTTTACATGTGGGCTAGATTTATGAAATATTACCCATTTGGAGGGTAAATACAATTGATTTAAATTAATTCTTTTAACTATAA
This sequence comes from Ellobius talpinus, assembly GCA_001685095.1. Lineage (NCBI taxonomy): Eukaryota > Metazoa > Chordata > Mammalia > Rodentia > Cricetidae > Ellobius > Ellobius talpinus. The sequence goes on along the minus strand of LOJH01065516.1, from coordinate 9,476 downwards.
GAAGTAGGAAAGTTTAAGAAAATAATCATTATACAAATGTGGTGGTACATGCCTTTAATTCCAGCAGTTGGGAAGCAGAGGCAGGCAGATCTCTGTGAGACTGAGGTCAGTGTCTAAAAGCGGGAGTTCCATGACAGTTTCCAAAGCTATGGATGAACTATATCTCAAAAAAATCAAAACAAGAAAGAAAGAAAGAAAGAGAAAATAATCATTATAGAAAACAAACAGATATCAATGGATAGTCAATTCTGAAACTGACTAAGAATAGATGTTGGAATATTTAAAATTTTTGCTGAAAGAAAAAAGAAAACAAAACACCACCAATAATGGAGTGTCTTAGTTATTTGTCTATTGTTGTGACACTATGATCAAGGAGACAAAGAATTCAGTTTTGGGATCTACAGATCTGGAGGGTTAGAGTTCATGACCATCATGACAGGTGGCATGGTAGCAGGCAGTCATCACTGGAGGAGTATTTGAGAGCTCACGGGAGAGGAAGAGAGAGAGAGAGTGAGAGAGAGAGAGAGAGAGAGAGAGAGAACAGGACAGACATAAGAATTCAATCCATTATAGTATAGATCTAATAAATGCAAAAGTTATTGAAAGATCAAGGATTCTTTTCAATTATCCCCTGCAACTTTGCTTTTGACAGAAAACACTGCCATGTATAACATTAAATGATTATGGAAAACATTTAAAAATTAATTTATTGTATTTTATTCTTATACTGAACTTGTAACCAGTTGAAAATGTACCTAGATAAGCAAGACACAGTGAGAATAAATATAGAATTCAATTTGAAAACGGTACTAATGATCTCATTTTTTATTCCAATAATAAATCTTGGCTCAAATTCTCATTCCAAGGCCAGAAATATAAAAAAACCCAAGTTCATTATATATAAAATATCCAGAAATTCTGCATTTCTGGAAGTTCAGAAAATGATAAAATTATTAATATATTTAAAAATGCTGCAATTTGTGGGTTTGAGGATTTTTGAATTTCAACAATAAGAGAAATTACACCCAGGAATATAGAAGCTGCAATTGAAAGTAGTTAACGAAAATTGGAACTTAAATTATTATTAATTGAAAAGCAAAATACCAAAAGCAAATATTTAAATGGGGCTTCCAGGGTCATAAATTCATGAAAAAGAAACTTATTTCTTTTGTTTTGATTCCAAAGTGAAGAAAATTATGGAATTAAATACAAATTTAAATCAAGTAAATCAATTGTTTGGCAAGGAATGTATGTTTAATTTCAGTATAAGCTCATACTCAGGTTTTGTTCTATTAATTGAGATCATGTATACTGAGAAGAAAAATATGAGGCATGTAAATATATTTCAGCAATGATACTCCCTATTACAGCTATGTCATATTTTGCTTTCAAAATTCATAACATGGTCAATGGGATGACTCAAGTGATAAAGGTGCTAGTCTCTGACTCTGAAGACTGGTGTTTGGTCTCCATGACACACATGGTGAAAGAACAGTACTAACCCCTAATCCCTAAACACAGAAATCATTCAGTAAATGTAATATAAACTTTTTAAAAATCCATAGTTAATGCTGTGGCTATGTTTTGACTTGACCCATTTATATTATTTCCCAGAGTATATGGTGTAAAGCAGTCCTTACAATAGTAGAAATCTCTTTCTTTTAATATCCTTGACAATTATCTTGTTCTCTTTCTATATTCCCAACAAAATATATAGAAAATATTGATATGTTCATGATAGCAACTCATGAAAATTGAGCCTCCATATATTTTGTGCTAGTTGTTATTATCATTACTACTTATGTTTTACTTGCCATTTACACTTCTTTTCAAAATAATCTTCAACATTATCTTCAAAACAATGAATTGCACTATTTGTTACAATAAATCCTATTTTTACTCTTGCTCTCACAATATAATTAAAATCTCTAGTATACCATGTCACTATATGCATACAATTCTTTCATAATTATGAAAAATTTCCTAATGTAAAACATTATATTATTTGGAAAAATTAGCGCAGTTTTGAGATATAAATTCTGATTTAGTCAATAATCAAAGAACAAAAATCAGGTATCACTATTCTTTAGATTATATTCTAGAAAATAGAAAAACAGTGATAAAAATAACTTGGTTTCACATTTTAGAGAATGTGAAAAATTATTAGTCCAGGTTCTCTAAAGGAAGAGAACATCTTGAATATATATTAAAGAAAGACTAGTTGTGAGAATGATGACACAGACATGAAGAGTACTTGCTGCTTTTCCTGAGAATCCAAAATTTATTTCAAGCGTCCCGGCTGGGTGACACACAACTTGCTATAACTCCAATTCAAGAAGATCCAACATCTTATCCCAGCTTCCCTGGGCACCCCCAATATCCATATAATCTTGTCAGTACATGTATACACAAAAATAAACATTTTAACATTGGACGATTATTATTTATTGGCTTCATTATAAAGTCTGGGCAGGCAAAGAATGACTTTTCCAGCCTGGATTTGCTGAAAGCCCTATACATTCTGAATTAAAATGTTTGGGTGCCTTAATATTCCCAGAATAGCAATGAAGGCCTTGATGATTCCTAGAGAGCTACTGGTCTTTGTTTTATATGGGGAGCCTGAAGAGCCTGCCTGTTACATTAGTGACAGATAACAATAGTAGGAACATTGACAGAGTTAAGGGCTTTTAAACAGAGTAAAAGAACATGCTAGATAAATATAAAGGCAATGAGGGAAAAAAGCAAAATGTTTGTTTTGAATCTTACTTTATTTGACAGCTATTATTCTGTTCTTGCACATTATAGGCTGAGCCTTAACATTTAAAATAACATGTTGAATGAAGCATGATTAATAAAAACTAAGAGAGAAAAAATGGGGTTCTACCTGAAGGTCAGAAATGCAAACCAGCCAGCCACTTGTTCTTAACTATACCTCAGTCTGAAAGAGTAATCCTTCCTCCAGAAATCTCAAGATGAGACTGAGACTGAAAGATGTCTCCTCCCATTTTATAATCCTCTCTAGTTCTGGGATTAAGAGCATGTACCACTACCACCTGTTTTCTATGAGAAGCTAGTGTGGCTAGTGGGATTAAAGGTGTGTGTCATTGATACCTGGTCTATAAGTTTGGCCTGTGTGTCTATTTAACTTTTCTGATCCTCAGGCAAGCTGTACTTATTATAATACAAACAGAATGCCACTACATTCCCCCTTTTTTTCCTAAAAGTTTAAAATAAGGATATAACAATATAAAAAAGCTATCTGCAGTAAGTACAATGATATGTAAATACCAATATGTACAGGAAATAAATATATCAATAATGTCTAATCCATTTGCAAATTTGATAAATTCAGAGAAAATATTCCACATCTATTCTATCTTGGTGAGTCCCAATTTTCTACCTAATGTATTTCCTACCTCAATGTGCATCACCATCCAAAACTATCTTTTGATATCTCTCAACATTTACATTTCTTTAGAAATTTTTTATGAGTCTTGTAAAGAAGGGAAACTATAACTATAACTATGTCATCTTCAAATACCTCAGAGATGCAAGAAAGAAATAATATTAACTGAATAATCAGGATGTCCAAGCAAGCAGATTCAAAAAACTGTGAATAAGGAGAGAAAGAGCTGTCTTCAAGGACATTCACCCAAATTTTCTTGGCAATATTGGGCCTTTCATCTTAGGCTTACATTATTTGAATATCTGACAGACATTTCTGTGAAGCAAGATATTCAGGAAGGGTGTCCCTACTTCTCATGATGATGTATTTCAGTCACTTTTTTTGTGCCCTGCTTGTTTAATTAAAACAGCATATTGTCAGCAGTTGAGGCAGGGGCATTTTCTTGCCCAGTGGTTTACTTTTGCTGCAAAGTAAATAATATCCATGTGGAGTTTCTTTGATGCCCATATCTTCTCTGAAGTACATTGGTGCTGCCAGGATCAAACATGTATCATTGTCATATTAAAGAAGGACCTAGATTATTAAAACATCTTAAATGCCATATTCTATAGATCTCTGAAGTATTTGAAGATAACCTGTCTATCTAAAATATATCTTTGCTTGTCCTTTAAAAGATACTTAATGTGACTATAAGTTTAATTATGCTAGTAGATTAACTACTAACCTATATTTCTTTATTATCCTAAAGGGTAATAATAATTTTCTAGGACTAGAGTTGCATTGTATTTTTAAAAGAGATATATAGCTATAATAACTTGCACAAAATTAGAAATGTATGGACAGTATGTTTTAACAAAATTAATCTCAAATTTGTATCAATTTGTATACAATATACAAAAGTCTTGTCCAATGTAGAACATTTAAAACTAGTAATTGCATTTTAAAACTAGATTTCAATTTTCCACCTTTATATATATATATATATATATATATATATCATCCTTTTTTCTTTTCAGAGTAGATTAAATAATCTACCCTTTCATCCCATCATATTTGTATCCAGAATTTTTCTTTTTGAACAAGATCATATCTATATACTACCCTTTTTCATTTCAGAGTAGACTCAATAATCTACACTTTTATCCTGTCATAACTATATCTTCCTTTCTATTTTCCAAACAAAAACCTTAAATCTAATTTCCTTTATTTATTAACTTTTTCCTGAACATTATCAATAATAACGCAACCAACACACTAAACAAAGACAAACATCCATAATCAATTTTTTGAAAATGTGGGTATAGTTTCTAGGCTTCATGCTGATGGTGGGCACTGATAAACTTATGGTGACTCAAAGAATATTTAGGATTATGATCAAGTCTTGACTAGGGAATTCTGTAAGGATAGATCAACTCAGCCAGCAATTTTTAAGTTGTTCTGGATGTAGAACTCAGAGGGAACTGCAACAGAGATACTCTAAAACATTGGGGTGTCTGGACCACCCATCCAATCAGAGAATTTCTAGGGTTTTTTTCCTTGATCAAACCTTATCTTTCTTAACCCAAAATGAATCTGCATCTTCTCACTTCCTTTGGAAACAAAATCAAAGCCACTTCTCCAAAGCAACATATCTTTTGACTTAAATTTTGAAGTCAAGGCATTTTCAAAATATACAGGTGTGATTAATCCAGCTTCATTTATAATCAAATGCCTTTTCACAGCTGTTGTTTCTTCCTCAGCAGTCAAATACTTCAAAGACAACACAATAACACAGAGCATCCTGACTCTCTGTGTATTTTTCAGTGTTATATGGAAGCTAAGCCAGGGCAGATAGGAGCTGCAAGTGCTAGTTTTTCTCCCAATCCCAGGTCGCTAGATTTGTGGCCAGCTAGTGCCTGCATGGGTGACTAAAAAACCTCAGGGAAAGCTGAGTGGTGGTGACAAATGCTTTTAATCCTAGCACTTGGGAGGCAGAGCCAGATAGATCTCTGTGAGCTTGTGTCCAGTCTGGTTTACAAGAGTTCATTCCAGGACAGGCTCCAAAACTACAGAGAAACCCTGTTTCAAAAAATATTAAAAATAAAGATTTCCTCAGACAAACAACTTTTTTTTCATGAATTCATACCCCAAATGTTGGGCACCAAATGAAGCACAATCAATAAAAATTCAGAGAGAGAATTTGGGACTCAACCTGAAGGTCAGAAAAGCAAAACAGTCAGACAATGGCTCTTACCTCTACTTCAGTCCAAAATTGTGATCCTGCCTCCAGGAATCTCAGAATGAGACCAAGACTGAGCACTGTCTCCTCCAGTCTTATGATACTCTCTAGCTCTGGGATTAAGGATGTGAACCACTACTGCCTTGTTTCAATGGAAAGCTTGTGTGGTTACTGGGAATAAAGGTGTTTATCATTATGGTTACTGGGATTAAAGGTGTGTGTCATTGCTACTTGGTATGTAAGGCAGGTCAGTGTAACTGTTCTAAATTTCTGATCTTCAGACAAGCTTTCTGTATTAAAACACAAATGAAATGCCACTTCACTGTTGAAAAAATCCCTTGTAAGTGTACAGTTTATCTCTGTTGATTACCAAACTAGTCCATAATGACAACTAAAATTAATTTCAAACATATATATATATATGTATGTATGTATGTATGTATGTGTGTGTGTATGTATGTGTGTGTATGTGTATGTGTGCACAGATATTTCCCATACTTCTTCTTTTCTTACATTCTCTCTTTTCTTCCTAAAAGTCTGTATCAGTAACCTAATTTAATACATCAACTGTTTACTGATTGCTTATCTGTAATTCAAAAGGCTACTGCATAGTCTTACTACCATAGCAGTTCTTCAGAAATGAATGCTCTCTGAGGGCTGGTAGTCAATGAATAGTAAGTGTTTGTTTGGCCTGTTAACAAAGACAGACAGTCCAGTTGCTGAGCCCTCCTGAGGTAAGGTCAATAAGGCCTGAGCAAGAAATTTGGCTCCTTATGAGTGTCTATGTAATAAATAAAACATTGTGGATATGTAGGAATTTAAGGCCTTCCATGCCACAAGGAGCCAAACTGAAGTCAGCCTCCCACTGTCAGAGTTCCTGATTATTCCTAGCCAATGAGGAATGACCACGCAATATCAATGGATTGGGACACCTGGATGCTGAGACTGAGTGTCAGGTACTCACCATTGATAAATAAATGAGTCAGATGTATCATTTTAACTGGACTCCCAGCTTCTGTTTCCTTGATATCTCACCTTCTCATCCCCTCACCCAAGGAGGACATTATGCCCTTTGAAGATTCTTTCATGAAAAAGTTTGTCATAATATAAAGGGCTATTAAATCCCTCCTGAATGCTCACACATGTATTAATTGACAGGTTGTTATCGTTAAACTTTATTCTCTTTAAAGGTCTCCTACATCAGATCCAACAGCAGGGGGCAGCAACTAAGGTGACTCTTTAGTGTTAATGACTCTAGGCATCATTCTCACAGTCCTCTGCAGGAGGTTATTCATGACTTATTATCTCTGATTCAAAAGACTACTACTGCCTAGTCCCCCTATTCTAGCAGCTCCCCAGGAATGAATGTTCTTCAAGGGCTGGTAGTCAATGACTGATACAAACTTGTTTAGCAGGCCAACATACAACAAACATAGTCCAGTTGCTGATCTCTCCTAAGGTGTGGTCAACAAGGCCTGAGCAAAGAATTCTGGGTCCCACTGAATGCCCATGTAATATTAAAAAAAATGGATATGTAAGAAGTTAAGGACTGCCAGGGCAAGACAAGCCAAACTGGAGTCTGTCTGGTGCTTTCAGAGGACACGATCATGTCTAACTAATGAGAGGCAACCACATCATGATGCCTGAGGGCCTAGAAACAGGGGCTATCAGAGGTTCTTAACATGCCTAGCCAAAGAGGGGCAATGAAGCAACTATCATTGGAATCAGAATGCCTGGGTGCTGGTAGGGCATATAAAGTTCTCTCCATTGCTAAATAAATGAGTCTGCTCTGTCTCGTTCACCAAAATCCCAACATCTGTGTCATTGAGGTCCCTCCTTCTCACCCTTTCCCACAAGGAAGATGATAGACCCCAGCTACATATATGTATGTATAGATATAGATATATAGATGATATAGATATAGATTTCCAATGAGTCTCTTTTCCTGACCTTTTTTCTTTTCTTCCAAAAAGACTGTATCAGCAACAAAATTCAATTCACCAAATCTTTATTTATTGCTTCTAGGTTGATTTTTAACTGTCAAAACATCTGTGTTCAGAATACCATGTCAATTTCTAGATTTGGAAGAAGATATTTTCTGTGAACATTCAACAAGGTTCACTACATCTGACCTATATGATATTTCATTAGTCTAGTATGTTTTGTTTACTATTTCAAGAGAAAACTCAGGTGTGAAAAGTTTGCTCTTGTAAATCTGCTTCTCTGACAGGAAATGATTATCTGAGAATTTTTGAAGGCACATATGAACAAAAGATCATGAAAAAACAAATATTCCTATGTGATTGCTTACTGAAGCTGTCTGAGTGTATGTTTGTGTGGTGTTTATGGTGAAGATATGATGACTTCAGGCAAATTAATGTAAATTAGAGATATTAATAAAGCCCTCTCATGGGCTCCTCAAGAATTTATCAGGTTTTATAACTAGAAATTCAATGATGACAACATTGTTAGGATGAAAATTAAAAGAAACAAATATCAAATAACTTATATGAGTGCATAAAAATTGAAAATTATGGCCATGTTTAAATATCTATCAAAATTTATAATTCATAATGAAGAATTTGTGGCAATTCTAATTGTATAAAACTACAGGGAGATGCATAGATTGTGCATCTGCCTAATTTCTCGCCATGATGGTATTTAATTTCAAAGATTTATAGTAAAATTTTAAATATAAAAGAGGCTGGAATATTTTCCTTCTGTGTAAATTTTTAATTTATCATGAGATAAAAACAGTATTTTAAAAAAAATGCTAAGAAAAAATTCAAAACACTACAATTTGTGCAAGAGCAAAAATAAGAAAATATGCAAGGAGACATAGGAAATCAGCTGAGCATAACTCATTTTTGTACATGCAAACAAGTTCTTGAAAGCTGGTAGACAATTTCTGAGTAGGTGTTTGTGAGGATCATTTTATATATTTAAAAAACACTTATTTTAAAGTTTTCTGCTAGACAGTCCTGTTAATTCCTGGAAAATTATTTTTGACATCTGATATTGGAATAAAATTGCTTAGAAATAAATTTTGTTAAGAAATGTCATGGATTGTGGGCTTACAATTCTATGGTGTCTCACAAAATATAAAACAAAAATTTAGAACATTTAAATGTATTCATTTGAACACTTTACCCAGAACTGGAAAGCCAATGGTCATACATATTAGAATTGAAGAATTTCCTACCAGGCAACATCTATCATACTCTCTTAAGAAATATAAATGCAAAAAAAAGGCAAAACTAGATATCAGCAACTAGAATACAGTCCTCTCAAACCTGAATGTCTAAAGGTAAGGCAAAAAATAAATAAATAAATAATTTCCAGGAAAGTATGTCTCCACCGGAAACCAGAAACCCTACAAAAACAGGCCAAGAATACTGCACCATACCTTAAACATAAAACAAGGTTCTTAAAATAGCCTTTAAAAGATGATGGAAGTCCTTAAAGACAAAATGAATAAACCCATTAAAGAACTAAAAAAAAAAACACAGTGGAAGAAAATGAATAAAAGAGGTCAGGATATGAAAGTGGAAATAAAATCAATGAAGATAACTCAAACTGAATGCAACTGGAACATGAAAAAAATTAGGAACTCTAATAAAATTAAGATTCAATCTTAACTGAAGGAATACAGGAGACGAGAGAGAGAATCTTTGGCATTTTTTAAATTTATTTATTTATTAAAATTTTCCACCTCCTCCCCTCCTCCTATTTCCCTCCCACTGCCCCCTCCCCCTCCCCCTCCCTCTCCAATCCTAAGAGCAGTCAGGTTTCCCTACCCTGTGGGAAGTCCAATGTCCTCCCCCCTCCATCCAGGTCTAGGAAGGTGTGCAT
>LOJH01065513.1:0-10458 GCA_001685095.1 Ellobius talpinus | reverse complement strand
ACCTTTGGAAGAGCAGTCAGTGCTCTTAACCTCTGAGCCATATCTCCAGCCCCCTCTTTTTATTTTTTGAAACAGAGTTTGATTTAAGTTGCCTAGGTTGACCTTGAACTTTTTTTTCTCTTCACACCTTGGGATTTCACGTGAGCCAAGGACCTGCTACCTGGGATGATGGGCTTTCCGGCCCTGGCCAGGCCCAGTTTCTCTTCCTATTTTTGTGCTGCCTGTTCCCCATCACCTGTCTGTTCAACCTTATAATCCTGCTTTTCCTTGAGATAAAGTCTCATGTATCCCAGGCTGGTCTCAATGTTTCTGTGCAGGAGAAGGTGGTTTTGGACTCTTGTTCCTTCTGCCTCCACCTCCTGAGTGCTGGTATAACCGGTGCTGGACAGTCAAGCCCAGGCTGCATGCACGCTAGACAATCATTCTGCCATCTAAGACGCGATTCCAGACCTCTGTGTTCTGTTGATTCCTTTTCTTATCTTCTGCCTGGCCCATCTCTCTGTCCCCCAAGCCTTGCCATTACTCACGTTTAGAAACAGTCGGCTGAAGCTTTGGAGAAGACTTTGAAGGCCCAGAAACCCGGAGGAGCTCTCCTGAGCATCCGCATCATTGATCGGGACAGCAAAAGTGGACACGAAGGCTGAGGGGAGCAGCAGCAGCAGGACCCCCAGTCGACACATTGCGGGTGGTGGGCTGTGACAAGGGCAGTTTCAGATACCACAATCACGCCTCTGTGGCCCCTTCCCAGGCCCGGCTCTCTGGAAAGCTCCCGCCCGCCCACCTGCCCAGCGTTTCTCGGCTCTTGTTCGCACTCTCCATTTCAGACACAGTTCATTCGGGTTCGGCCACACTCAGACCCGGTTCCTCACCTTTGCCTACATCCGCTCCTTCTCCTGGATCACAGCTCGGCCACCCGGCTCCGGACACCGCCGGACCGGGACAGTTAATATCCAGTTTTGGCCTCGAGCCTGGGCAGATTACTGAAGGGTTCCTTGGATGCCACTGCCCCGCGAGAATGGCCACGCCCCAATTGTCTGACCACGCCCACCCCGCGGTCACCGTAGTATCACTGTCAAATCCATACCTCTATTGTTCATTAATCACATCTCTCTCCCCTCCTCTCTCTTTTTGGTTTTTCGAGGCAGGGTTTCTCTGTGAAACGATCATGGCTATCCTGGAACTCTCTTTGTAGTCAGGCTGGCCTCGAACTCACAGAGATCCACCTGCAGACCTTCCTAAACTCTCTGATCTCTAAAAGACACGCCTGTCAGGTCCCTTAAGGCACAGCCTATTTGTTTCTCTGCCCCTGCCCCCGCTGATAACCTTATGAATGAGCAAGGCCTTCCTTCCGCGGTCATGCCCCTGCATACGGAGTCACGCCTCCACTCTTCACTACTTTCCTTAAGTCAGACCACTAGATCCTCTCCTGATCACGGTCCTGTTCTATAACCACGCTCCCACCAGATGATCTTACCCTCTATTATATTACCTGGCCTGGCCTCTGCGCTCCATCGGTATTAGCCACGCCTCCGTCGCAGGGCCACGCCCTAATCACTGACCTCAGGCCTTGGAACCCTTAGTCCTGTCCACTATTCTCTGCCTCCTCCTCCCGACTTTCCAATGGGAGTCAACCAACAATTACGGGTGGTCGCGCCCTTTAAGTTAGAGCACTGCTTCTGTATCCCAGAACTCCCCGACCTCTGTTCACCCATATTCGTGTCTAAAATCGTTAATTTTATTTATCAGAGTGTTAGCACATAGGAATGCCATGGTGCATATGTGGAGGTCAGAGGGCAACTCTGAAGAGTTGATTCTGGCCTGCCACTATGTAGGTCCTCATGTCGAACTTAGGTTTGACTGTAAATGCCTTCATTGCTAAGGGATTTGATTTGCCCTCATTCATTGACTACCTCTGAGCACGACTGTAGATGTCTTCTCATTTTCCAGCTGATTTCATGCAAAAAGTCCAACTATTTAAAAAAAAACTAATTATAGTCCTCTGTTATATTTTCCAAGAAAACCCCAAATTCCTGGACCCACAGAGCCCATATGTCAGCCACGCTTGGCTGTGAGTTTGGAAACAGCCAGCCCGTCTTCTTCCATTTTTTCTCATTTGCCTTTTAAATGTAGAAATAGGGTCTTATGCATCCTTGACTGGCCTTAAACTGTGCAGTGGAACATGGCCTTGAATCTGTGTGTGCAGCATAAGCAGGTGCGGAGGTCAGGTGGCAACTTTCAGGACGCTGTTCTTCCCACCATCAAGTCAACAAGGGTGGTGGTAGCCTTTTCCTTGAGTCATCTGTCCATCTCATGACTGTGCTTTCTTTGTTGTTTTGGGGGTTCTGTTTGTCTATTTTCTTAAAGAAAGTCTGTAGTTCATCACACTGCTTAGCTCTTCATGAACACAGGCATGAGTCATCCTGAGTCGTCTGGGAAGAGGGAGCTTTGGTTAGAAAACGTCCCCATCAAACTGGCCTGTAGGCAAGTCTGCAGCAGTGTCTGGATTAATGATCACACGGAAGGGCCCAGCCCACTGTGGGCGGTTCCACCCCCCGGGGCCAGCGTTCCCAGGTGCTGAGAGGCAGAGCAAGTCATGGGGGGCAAGCCAGTGAGCAGCATTTCCTCATGGCCTCTGCTTCAGCTCCTGCCTCCAGGTTCTTGGTTTGACTTCCTGCTCTGACTTCCTTTCAAGATGAACTATAACTGTCATCTTAGATAAAACCGTTACTCCCCAAGTTACTTTGATCATGGCAGTTTTCACAGCAGTAGAAAACAAACCAGGACATCCAGGCCAGCCTCAGTCTCCCAAGTGCTGGGAATATAGATGAGCGGTATCATTTTTACTCAGACTTTTATATTTAAAAGAGCAAGACCCAAGACCCTAACTCTTTTGCCCCCAGGCTCCACCTCTATTCTGCGACAGGTACCACTTGCAGCCACTAGAGCCTGTGTAAGGAGGAGTCTACACTTCCTTGGATCTTCAGGAACTCTGGGGGGTCCAGCCCAACAGGCTTGACTCTGGCTCACAAGGAAGCTGTGTTCTTCTCAGAAGTAAACAAACCCACCCCAACACCTTACTTATCAGACAGAAACAGGTTGGACCAGAGACAGCTCTGCGGTGGAACATCTGCCTAGCACATGTGAGACTCAGGGTTCTGAGTTTCATCTCCAGTTACACACACGGACACACACGCGCGCGCGACTGCAGAGATGGCTCAGTGGTTTAGAGCACTGGCTGCTCTTCCAGAGGACCTGGATTTAGTTGACTCACCCACACAGGTGGACCACAACGATCTGTAACTCCAGTTACAGGGGATCCAGTGCCCTCTTCTGGCCTCTGGCAGACACGTAGAAAAACGCTCATACAGAAAAATAAAATTTAAAAATCTAGAAACAGAATAAGAATAAAAACGCATATAAAATTGGTAAAGATTATTTTGTTTCCTTGCCAATTCCACATCCTCAGCAAACACACATTACAACGCAAACTCGGGCCCCCAGGCAGAAAGAGGGCGGCGGGCAATTCCCACGCGGTCCCAGAAACACGCACCTCACCTCATCGCGCGGAACTTCCCATCCCAACTCACACACCCCAAGCAGAATCCCGATTCCCTCCGGCGTGACTTAGGTCGCGTCCCTCCTCCATCAGAACTCCCTCAACTTCCAACGCCCAACACCTTCTCCCCCAGACACCGGAGTCCAGGTCACAACCCTCCTCCCTCAGACCCAGGGTCCAGATCCCAATATTCCTCTCTCAGACCTAGGGCTCCAGGCCCCAGCTTCCTCCCTCACAGCCAGGAATCCAGGCCCCCATAACTACCTCCTTTCCTAGAGACCCCAACATCTGCACCCAGTGTTTAGATGGCCTCACACTCCCAAAGCAAACACCTTGCAGCGAGTGTTATGGTGGGATCCCGAGTCTGCTGCCGGGCCCGCCCCCCCCCTGCAGTCCCTCCCACTTTTCCCAAACAAAGCTCCCGGCAACTTTCTCCCTGTGTTGCCCCGCCCGCCCGTGGCTCCCCTGCCCAGGCCGGGAGGTAGGAAGGCGCCGGCGGGAATCGGGATTCTGCTTGGGGTGTGTGAGTTGGGGTGGGAAGTTCCGAGCGATGAGGTGAGGTGCGTGTTTCTGGGACCGCGTGGGAATTGCCCGCCGCCCTCTTTCTGCCTGAGGGCCCGAGTTTGCGTTGGGATACAGCCGTAATGTGGCGCTGGAACTTTCTCGGAGTTAGGGGCCTGGGGATGGCCTGCGGCAGGAGGAGCGCGCGGGGTGGCCCAGGGGCTGCGGACACAGGACGTGGAGCGAAGGGCCGCAGCTCTCCTGTTGGTGCGAGGCGCGCGCCTCCCGGGCCATCCTTTCTGCAAGTGTCCGCCTTGTGGGCATGTGGCCCCCTCACGAAGCAGAGCAGGCGCAGGGGTGGCCGGGCGAGAGCCACGAGGCCCCTTGGACCTACGTCCGTGCGCTTCTGAGGCTTGGGGACCAGGGCACGACATCAGGGATGTCTGTCTTGCCCGGCTCGTTTGTCTTTTTGTCTGGCCACATGGAGGTGGGCTGGGTTGGGTCCTGAACGCTGCTAACCACACTGGGCTGGGCCTGGGGGGTGGTGTCTTTGTTCGCTTAACCTTCATCAGGTAGAGAGTCCAGAGGAGGGGGATGGGACTTAGAACTTTGGGAGCCTGGGAAAGTTCTGGAAGACATGGAACCTCCAGGGAGGCGGTATCGGACAGTACGGGAAAAGTTTTCCCTGTTCCTGGCCTCCGGAAAGTCTACGGGAGCTTGGGTTGGAGCAGAGCCTAGGGGGAGGGGGCGGGCCGTGGAGGCTACTTGCACGCAGGCCCCGCCCACAGTGGGGGTTATGGGGACTGGGGGAGGGGATGCCTGGGCTCTTTGTTCTGGCCTCCAGATGGCTGGACGACTGAGTGCCAGCCTGAGTCTTGATGGGAGCCCTAGCTCCAGCCCCACCTGGTTCTGTGGTTACTTTCTGGTCTCAGCCAGAAAGCCATGACGATGCCCCTTTCTCTGTGCCTATCTGAGTCTCTGTCCCTGGGTCTCTGCCCCACCCTCTCGCTGGATCTTGGACTCGGCCTCTCCTTTTCCTGCAGCTGCTTCTCCTTTCTTAGCACCTGTTCCTTCTTAGTGGGACTGGAGGTTTTCACTCCGGGCAACTAATCAGACTCCGGTCTTCCCTAAAATCGGTGATCCGGACGCAGCCTTAGTCTACATGGCCTCAGGCACCGCTCTGAAGTGGTCAGATGACTTTAACCCAATGCAAGTTCCTCCGAGCTCGGGAGAACAGCCTCCCTGGTGCCAGGCTTAGGTTTCTCTCTTCCCTCAGACCCAGGGGTCGAGGCTTCAACCCAGAGGTCCAGGCCTAACTTAGTCAGGGCTCCTGCGGTGTTCTTGCAACACCATGCAACACCATACATAGCTGCTGATCTTTGTCTCTGCAGGCCCAGATGGGGGAACCCCGGACTGGGGCCCCCCTGGATGATGGCGGGGCCTGGACGGGCAGTGAGGAAGGCAGCGAGGAGGGCACTGGAGGCAGTGACGGTGTTGGAGGTGATGGGGGCCCTGATGCAGAGGGTGTGTGGAGCCCCGACATCGAGCAGAGTTTTCAAGAGGCCCTGGCCATATATCCTCCGTGCGGCCGACGCAAGATCATCTTGTCAGATGAGGGCAAGATGTATGGTGAGTTCCTGGTGGCCGCCCTGACCCCAGTGAGGAAAGTCACACTAACTAACGTGTCCACAGTCCAGCCAGCTGTGGTGGCACACACCGCAAGCATTCAGGGTCACCCACAACTACATTCTGAGCTCTCTGCTCGCCTCGTCTTTATAGACCCTGGCTCAAAATAATAAAAATAAGACCAGGTGTGGTGGCTCACGCCTTTAGTCCCAGCACTGGGAGGCAGAGACAGGCGGATCTCTGTGAATTTGAGGCCAGCCTGGTCTACATAGTGAGTTCCAGAACAGGCAGGGCGATGTAGAGAGACCTGTCTCAAAAAAGAAAAGAAAAGAGAAAAATATATAAATAAGTGAGAAAACAGAGGATTGTACCCTTCCCATGACTTAGAAAGACTCTCGAAAAATCTGCACACATTAGGGAAAACTGAGGCACAAGAAGACTTAAGTGATTTGTCAGTGGCCACATAGCTAGTATATGACTGACCTGGTGACCCTGAGGAGTCCCTCAGCCTGGCCTGGCTATAGATGAGTGAGGCTTGCTAACTTCAGCCCTCATCCTTGTCTTCTCTGGCAGGAAGTTCTGCTGATAGTCTTGCTCTTTTCCATTTTGACCCTTCCAGGCCGGAATGAACTCATTGCCCGTTACATCAAGCTGAGGACAGGGAAGACGAGAACTCGCAAGCAGGTCTCAAAACTGACACTTTGGGGCTTTGGTTTGGGGCCAGGCACTTCCTGAGGGCCATCTTAATGTGTTTGTTCAGGTTCAAGACAGATGTGGTTCACGTGATTAAAAAGGAAACGAAAAGCTTGTGTGTGTGGTATATCCATGCTTGTGTGTGCATGAAACGTGTATGTGTAGGGGGATCCACACGTGTGTACATGAAGCTTGTATGTGTGTGGGGGTATCCATGCATGTGTGTGCATGAAGCCTGTATGTGTGGGAGCATTGGTGTATGTGGGGGGTGGTATGGATGCATGTGTTTGCATGCAACCTGTATATGTATGGGGGTATCCATGCATGTGTATGCATAAAGCTTGTATATGTGTGGGGGTATCCAGGAATGTGCGCATGAAGCTTGTATGTGTGGGGGTATTGATACATATGTGTGAATGAGCATGTGGAGGTACGTGGATGACCTCAGGTTTCATCTCAGTAGCTGCCACTGCTTTGAGACTGGGTCTCTCCCTGGCCCAAAGCTTGCTGATTTGACCAGCCTGGGTAGCCAGCAAGTACCAGCCTGCCCCTTTCTGCACCCTCTAGTACTAGGATTATAAATTTGCATGGATTGAACTGACATCCTCATGCATGAAGGGCAAACTTTACGGACTGAACCCTGGTCTCTGTTTCATGCCCTATGTTGTAGGCATGTCAGATATTTCTGTAAAATATTTAGATTATGTGCCTGTGAAATGGTCAGTGGTTAAAGGGGCTTGCTGCTAAGCCTGACCTGAATTCCACCTGTGGGACCCACATAGTAGGAGAGCCAACTCCCACAACTTTTCCTCTGACCTCTGCATATGCACCATGATGCACTTGAACCCATATAAAAAATGTTTTTTAAAAGATGTATTATATTATGTGTACAGTGTTCTGCCTGCATATATTCCTGCAGGCCAGAAGAGGGCACCAGATTTCATTACAGATGGTTGTGAGCCACTATGTGGTTGCTGGGAATTGAACTCAGGACCTCTGGAAGAGCAGTCAGTGCTCTTAACCTCTGAGCCATCTCTCCAGCCCAATACAAAAAAATTTTAAGTACACTTTTTTTTTTAGTGTGTGTGTCTTTGTTGTAACCATGTGCCATGGTATGCATGTAGAAATCAGAAGACAACATTCAGGAGTTGGTTCTCTTCTTCCGTCATGTAGGCCTCAGGGGTGGAGCTTCAGGCATTAGGTTTGGTGCCAAGTGCCTTTACCTGCTAAGCCATCTTGTCAGAGCTGATTTTTGTAGGAGGGTTATTACAAAGGGGCTCAGAGAGAGAGACTGAAAGCCAAGAAAGAAGGACAGGAGGGGCCTGGGCCTGGAGGATGAGCCATGGAGGCTGCCCTTCTACTCCTGCAGATGGGTGTGCTCACCTGTGGAGGATCAGCATGTACAGCTACAGGGCCTGTGCTCAAATCTACTTCTCATCCCTCCAGGTCTCGAGTCACATCCAGGTTTTGGCTAGAAGGAAATCGAGAGAAATTCAGTCCAAGCTGAAGGTAAGGATAATGGAAGGTAGAGAGGCTGGGCAGGGGGAGGGAGAGAAGGCGAAGGGGAGGCTACAGAATCAGAGAAGAGGACAGAGATTGAGAGACCCAGAGAGATGGGATGGGCACACACATGGGTGTGGGAGTAGATAGAGATCCAGAGACAGAGAAACAGACAGACAGGCACACCACACGGAGGGAATGGGGAGATGGACCAGAGACCCCGAGGGAGCGGCCTGGCCTGCAGGTGCAGGTCTGCTTATCAAACAGAGGTTTGTATGACTCCTGTATCTGATAGGATGTCTCTGTCTGCGAGAGCCCCTTCCCCCCTCTGTCCCTGCTGGTCTCTATCTGCCAGAGCCCTTTCCTCCCTCCGTCCCTGCTGGTCTCTGCAAGAGCCCCTTCCCCTCTCCATCCCTGCTGGTCTCATTTCTTTTCCTTTTTGTTTCTCTGGTCCATCCTTGCCTTCCTTAGCCTGCACGTGTGCTTTCTGTGAGGGATTGCACTATCTACTCTGTCCGCTGCTGTGAGCGCCCTGTGCCCTCCAGCCTGAATCCCCATCCCTGTTGCTTTGTGTACAATTTCTTTTCTTTTAGCCTAGATTATTTCCTGTTTTGTTTTGTTTTCTTTTGAGAGAGTGTCTCTGTGTAGCTTTAGCTGTCCTGGCTGTCCTGGAACTCGCTCTGTAGACTAGAATGGCCCAAAACTCATAGTTCCTCCTGCCTCTGCCTCCTGAGTGCTGGGATTTAGGGTGTGCAACACCACTGCCGACTTACTTCCTGTTCTTTTACTTGGAAATGCTCCCTTCCTTTTCTGTAGGTCTGCATCCCTGAGGTTCCTATGTTTCTGTACTTTCTCAGTCCCCTCTGTGTTCTGTCTGGAGTACGAAACACCCCCTTCCTGTTCCCAGGGGATTTTGGAAGTCTCATTTCCTGTAGCCTGGGCATGGGGAAACACTATGTCTAGCCCTTTCTTGACTTAGAAAACCCATTAGTATCTTATCCTAGGCTTGTGAACCTTTCTCCCTCTGAGGTAAGGCACATCCTGCTCCATGCGCAGCCCCCATTCGCCTCTGCCAGGCTGACTCAGGGCATGTTCCGGTGCAGCCTGCAGTTCCCTTGGCACCCCCGCCCCCACCCTTGGTCAGACTCTGAGTGTGGTAAGTCCCCTTGCCCCTCTTCACACCTCTGTACCTTCCACATTGCCCTTCCTGAGGAGGCCAGCAGGGGCAGAAAGTGTAGGTGGGGACCCTGTGTCACATGCCTTCATCTCCTACCACAGCCTGACATTATCCCACACCGGCTATCTTGACTAGAACTCCTGCTAACTTGGGCCTCAACCTTTCCCCAGGACCAAGTCTCCAAGGACAAGGCCTTCCAGACGATGGCTACCATGTCTTCGGCACAGCTCATCTCTGCACCGTCCCTCCAGGCCAAGCTGGGTCCTTCTGGCCCTCAGGTGGCCTGGGTTGGGAACTGTGGAGGTCTGGGCTGGAAGGATGGGGCTATAATGGCCAGCAGGGCTATCTGACCATTATCTGTGTCTCCTCCTAGACCACTGAGCTTTTCCAGTTCTGGACCGGGAACTCTGGGCCACCGTGGAATGTTCCAGAGTGAGTACTTTGTGTCCCCTGCACTTCCCCTTTCCCTCCCACCTACATCCATTTTGGACATAGATTCTGGAGCCATGCCTGATGACTTTGAAGTCTAGCCCTGCACTTGGCTGGCTAGGGTCTTGCTGGGGGTGACCCCTTCTATGCTTAGGGCCTCCTTCCCTCATCTCTGAAAAGAGGTGCATGGAAAAAATGGCTCCTAAGTGAGAACATCAGTCCTAGAGGCTCATGGCAAGGCAGATGTAAGGCCCAAAGGCTACTGGAGGAGCATGGGAATTCTAAAGCATCATGTGCAGGCAGTTGTTTGGTGAAGTTCCCCTGGGAAGGGTTGAATGGGTCCCAAAAGATCACCTTGGAGGAATGTAGGGGGCCCAAAGGATCATGGGAAGGCAGTTGTAGACCCAGAGGCTCCTATAAGAGACAAAGGAAGCCATAAAGTCTTGTGGGAAGACAGTTATGGATACAGGTGGTCCTGGGAGGGAGAAGAAGGCCCAGAAGCTTTTGGGGAGGAAGTCCTAAGGTTCCTTGGAGAGACAGAGGACGCCTAAGTATTACGAGAAGGGAAACTTAAGGCCCAAGGCTCAAGGACAGATGAAGGGTTCCCAAAACGCTTGTGGGAAGACAATAATAGACCTAGAGGCTTCTGGGAAGGATGAGTGGGTCTCAGAGGATCATGGGAGGGCAGTTATAGACCAAGATACTTCTAGGAGGGGCCCTTAGAATGCTTGTGAAGGCTCGCTTCCAGACCCCTGAGGTGGCAGGCACGAGGGCTAAGGGTGGGGAAGGGGTTACTGTATTCTTTCATTGTGGGGAGAACACAAGTCTCAGGTATCTGGAGACTCCCTGGGCACTGAGGATAACCAGATGTGTTGTAGAAAAAGGAGCCCAGCTGGGCAGTGGTGGTGCACACCTTTATTCTTAGCACTCAGGAGGCAGAGGCAGGTGGATCTCTGTGAGTTCAAGGCCAGCCTGG
>LOJH01065509.1:0-10459 GCA_001685095.1 Ellobius talpinus | reverse complement strand
CAACTCTGGGCCTGGCATGGACTTGTGACATCTCAAAGCCCACCCTGAGTTATAAACTTCCTTTTACAAGGCCAAACCTCCTGATCCTTCTAATTCTTTCAAATAGTTCAAATAGTGCCACTCTCTGATAACTAAGCATTTTCTGATGAGCTTATGGGGGGCATTTTTATTCAAGCCACCACAACAATATTTTTGTTAATTCTGTGAGTATTTTATAGACTGTATTTTGAATGTATTCAATTCCCCAAATCCTCACATACCTGCCCTTTCTATTCTCTTCTCCCTTCCCACACAACTCTGAGTTTTCTTCTCCCTCCCCACAGTGAGTCCAGTTTGTGTTGTCCAACTAGTCTTGGGAGTAGCTTAACCTACCAGGGGTCATATCATTAAAGAAAACTGACTCTCCCTCTCCCAGGGGCTATCAATTGCCAATAGTCCCTCAGCTAGTTAGGGGTTTCTTCCCATCTTCCTCACTCTCTGTTGGGAGTTTGTCTGGAATAAGCTCATGCAGATCTTGAGCATGTTGAAGCAATTGCTGTGAATTCACACATGCAACTCTAATGTCCTGAAAATGATTCCTTTGATGCTATCTATCACCTCTGGCTCTTAACTTCTTCCTGTCCCCTTACCCATGAAGATCCATGAGATGTTCAGGGGTGGGTGTGATACGTATATTCTATTTAGGGCTGAGAGCAAGTCTCTTATTCTCTGCAATTGATCACTTGGGGGTCAATAGCTGTGTCAATTGTTGTTTTCTGCAAGGAAAAGTTCTTTGATGAGGGTTGAGAGGTGCTCCAATCTATAGGTATAAATGTAAATCATCAGGTGTCATTTTAGCACTATGTCCATTCAGCAGTATTAGGGTTTCCTATATAGTTTGTGACCAATATCATCATATGTTCTTGGCCTGGTATGTATTCCATCTTTGCAGTGGGCCTTAGATTCAAATAGAAAGTGGTTGGTTGCTTTTATAACATTCATGCCGCTGTTGCACAGTGGGCATATATAGTGTCAGATCAGTTGTTGCAGTCTGCATGGTTCACAGTTGGGTGAGAATAATGATTACTTTTTCCTCCCATAGTGTGCACAGCACATTCCAACACCATGGAAGTTAGCCAATCAGTGTGAAGCTTCCAGGTAAGTACTATCTTGATTTTTTTTCATGTTCTGTGACTCAAGTATGTGTTGTCTTCAGCAGTAGGGCTTACTGTCAAGCTCTGAAAGATGACAAAGAGTACTGGAGATACCTTGTAATTCTTGGGAGTCTATGGGACCCTAGTGACTCACAACTCAAGGGCAACCCTTTTGTGCAGTAAGGTTTTATTCTAGCAAGCAGTGTCTGTCTAGTTACGATATTATCGCCTTTTGGGAGGGTAACTCCATTGTCAATCTATTGTCAATGTCAATCTACCTACTTATCTATCTGTCTATCTACACACACATTCACACATTTTAGAATGTTTCTGTACTAGTCATTTTCTTTTTGTCCTTTTTTACTTTTATTGAAAATAGATTTTTATACAATATTATATATTATATAATATAATACATATGTGTGTATAATATATAATCAGAACATTTTACACATATCATCTATCATTTTCTCCCTCCCCTACTCCTTCCAGTACCTTCCCATATCCCTCAGCATCCAGACTCACACCCTTTCTGTCTCTCATTAGAAAACAAACAGACATTTAAAGAATAATAGTAGGATAAACTAAGATGAATAAAAAACAAACAAATTGGAATAGGAACAAACAATCAAACAAGAAAAGGAGACAAAGAAAAACGCCTAGAAATGCATATAGGTTCAGAGACACACAAATTTGTATATTCAGAAATCCTATAAAATCTCCAAGCCAGAAGCCATTATACATACACACGCATACACACGCATGCACACACAGTTGAAAAAAACAAAACAAAACAAACACAAAAGAAACAAACAAAACAAAAATGTTCTGACAACATCATAAGAGAAAAGGCTTCCAGAGATGCTCTTGAGTTTGTTTTGTGTTGACCATCTACTGCCGGGCATGGGGCTACCCTGAAGAGTGGTTCCATTTTTTTTTTGGTGAGGTGCCATTGTAGAAAACTAATTTTTTATTTGCAACTGGGTATCAGTTGGATATAGCTCCTGGATTATGGGCGTGTGTCCACTTCTCTTTTCAGCTCTAGGACCCCATCTGGTGCAGATCCATGCAGGCCCTATGCATGCTGCCACAGTCTCTGTGAGTTCATATGTGTGCCGTCCCTGTTGTGTGTAGAAGGCCTCAACATTTTTAAAATAGAGACAGGATTTATCAGTGTTAACAGCCCTGGATGTCCTGGAACTTGCTTTGTAGAAAAGTCTGGCCTCAAACCCACAGAGATCTACCTTCCTGTGCCTCCTGAGTGCTGGGATTAAAGGCATGCACCATCATGCCTTGCTAAGGCCTTGATTCTTTACTATTCTCCACCCACCCCTGGTTCTTATACTCTTTCTGCCTCTTCTTCCTCAGAATTCCCTTAGCCCTGAGGGATTTGATGGAGACATCCCTTTTTGGGCTGAGTGTCTAAGGTTTCCTGCTCTCTTTGTCTTTTATGACTGCAGGTCTCTGTGTTCCCATCTTGTGCAGGAATTATTTTATTGCTATGTTCTTTTAGCAGAACAGTAGTATTGGTTTTCTGCTAAGTTTTTGGCCTATTTAGTCTCAGATTCTTGATCACCCAAGCAGCATTAGGTATGTGTTCCATCTCATGGAAGGGTCTTAAGTCAAATCTGATATTGGTTGGTTATGTCCCCAACGTTGTACCACTATTACACTAGTGCATCTTACAGGTGGATCACCATTATAGATTAAAGTGTTTGTAACTGGGTTGATGTTTACCTTTCCCCTTTGATAGGGTGCAAAGTACCATCCCATAACATGAACACCAGTCAGCAGTGGTGAAGGCTCTAGGTAGGCACCAGAGCAACTTCTATGTGTTCAGTGAGTTGTGTAGGTGTTGTCTTCAGCAACATGACCTTACTGTCATTTTGTGGAGAGCAGCCAATAAGTTTGACAATAGCCTGGGTTGTTTGGAGGTTACCATGGGACTCCCTTGGCCAAGAACTCTATTAGATGTAACCAATTACTGGTACTGGATGCTTTGTTTGGTGACTAGAGATGTCCAGTTGGGGCTCTATCTCCCCCATTATTTAGAGATCTTATTTAGATTGTCTATATATGTATAAAATTTAGGCAGCTTCTACTGTATTAGGCTTTCATACAATTCTTCAAATGGCCCTAAGTTTTAGCTGTTCCGCCACATATTACCTCTCTGTTCCCCTTCTCCCCTCCCTGTTCCTGTTCTTCCCGATATACCCTTAACTATCTATTCTGTTTTTCCTTGCTATGGAGAGTCATCCCTCCCCTGCTAGCTACTTACCCTATATTCTGGATTATCTCACTCAGGATGATCTTTTCTAGTTCCATCCATTTGCCTGCAAATTTCATGATGTCATTTTTTTTAAAGATCTAAGTAATATTCCATTGTGTAAATATACTGCATTTTATTTATCTGTTCTTTGGTTGAGGGGTATCTAGGTTGATTCCAGTTTCTGACTATTATAAATAAAGCTTCAGCGAACATGGTTGAGCAAGTGCCCTTGTAGTAGGATGGACTATCCTTTGGGTATACGCCTAAGAGTGGTATAGCTGAGTCTTGAAGAAGATCTATTCCCCATTTTCTGAGGAACAGTCCCATTAATTTCCATAGTGACTGTACAAGTTTGCACTTCCACCAGCAATGGAGAATGTTCTCTAGTTCCATATCCTTGCCAGCATTAACCGCCATTTGTGGTTTTGATTGTAACCATTCTGACAGGTGTAAGATGGAATCTCAAAGTTGTTTTGATTGGCATTTCCCTGAGGCTAAGGATGTTGAGTATTTCTTTACATGCTTCTCAGCCATTTGAGATTCCTCTGTTGAGAATTCTGTTTAGATCTGTACCCCATTTTAAAAATTGGTTTGTTGCTGTCTAGTTTCTTGTGTTCTTTATATATTTTGGAAATTAGGCCTATGTCAGATGTGGAGTTGGTGAAATTTTTTTTCCATTCTGTAGGCTGCTGTTTTGTCTTATTGACGGTGTCCTTGATTTACAGAAGCTGTTCAGTTTCATGAGGTCCCATACAATAATTGTTCATCTTTGTGTCTGGGCTGTTGGTGTTCTGTTCAGGAAGTTGTCTCCTGTGCCAGTACACTCAAAACTATTCCTCGATTTCTCTTCTTTCAGGTTCAATATATCTAATTTTATGTTGAGGCCTCTGATCTACTTGAACTTGAATTTTTTGTAGGATGATAAATAGGATATATTTGCTTTTTTTTACATTCAGGCATTCAATTAGACCAGCACCATTTGTAGAAGATGATTTTTTCCCATCTATTTCTGGATTCTTTATATAAAATTCAGATGTCCATTAGTATGTGGACTTATGTCTTCAATTTAATTTCATTGATCAACAGGTCTGTTTTTATGCTAATTTACTTTGATTTTAGTTTTTTAAAGTTTATATTAGTATAGCTTTGTAATATAACTTGAAATAGAGAATAGTTATATATCCAGCAGTTCTTTTATTGTTTAGGAGTTTTTCTTAGCTGTTTTGGGTTTGTTGCGTTTCCATGTGAAGCTGAGTATTATTCTTTCAAGGTCTGTAAAGAATTTTGTTAGAATTTTGATGTAGATTGCTTTCAGTAAGTTGGCCATTTTACTATGTTAATCCTGCCAATCCAATAGCTTGGGAGATCTTTCCATCTTCTGATGTCTTCTCCAATTTCTTTCTTCTAAGACTTAACATTTTTGTTGAACAGGTCCTTCACGTGCTTGGTTGGGGTTACCCCATGGTAGTTAATATTATTTAAAGCTATTGTGAAGGATGCTGTTTCCCTGATTTCTTTCTCTTTCTCAGCCCTTTTGTCATTTGTGTCTAGGGTTTTTTTTTTGAGTTACTCTTGCATGCAGCTACCTCAATGATGGTGCTTTTCAACTGTGGGCATTCCTGGGTAGAACTTTTGGAATCACTTATTTATACTAACATATCATTTGCAGATAACACTACTTTGACTCCTGCCTTTCCAATTTGTATCCCCTTAGTTTCTGTCAGTTGTCTTACTGCTCTAGCTAGAACTTTGAGTACTCTATTGAGTAGATATGAAGAGAGTAGACAGTCTTGTTTTGTTCTCGATTTTAGTGGAATTGCTTTGAGTTTCTCTCCAGTTAATTTGATATTGGCTATATGCTTCCTGTAAATTTGTATGTCCTTTGTATTCCTGATTTCTCCCAGAATTTTATGATGAAGAAATGTTGAATTTTTTCAAAGGTTATTTTCAGCATCTAATAAGATGATTATGTGTTTTTTCTTTCAGTTTATTCATATGCTGTTTTACATTGACCGGTTATCATATGTTGAACTATCCCTGTATCTCTGATATGAAGCCTATTTATTCGTGATGAATGATTTTTTTTGGTGTGTTCTTGGGTTCTGTTAGCAAGTATTTTATTAGGTATTTTTGCATGAGGGAAATTGTCTAATTACTTTCTTTGTTAATTCCTTGTGTGGCTTGGGTATAAGTGTGACTGTAGCCTCACAATATGAATTTGGTAATATTTGTTCTGATTCTATTTTCTGGAATAATTTGAGGAGTATTGGTATTAACTCTTCTTTGAAATACTGGTAGAATTCTGCTCTGAAAGTGTCTGACCCTGGGTTTTTTTGGGGGGAAACTTTTAATGACTTTTTTATTTCCTAAAGGGTTATAGGCCTCTCTAAATTATCTGTTCTTGATTTAACTTTGATAAGTGGTATATATCAAAAGAATTGTCAATTTATTTCAGAGGTTTCAATTTTCTGGAGTACAGGTTTTTAAAGTATGACCTAATGATTCTTTGGATTTCCTCAGTGTCTGATGCTGTATTCCCCTTTTCATTTCTGATTTTGTTAATTTGGATAGTCTCTCTTTGCCTGTTAGTTTCAATAAGGTTTGTATATCTTGTTGATTTTCTCAAATAACCAGCTCTTTGTTTCATTGATTCTTTGTGTTATCTCTGTTTTATTATTGATTTGAACCTTAGTTTGATTATTTTCTGCTGTCTACTACTCTTGGATGAGCTTCTTCTTTTTGTTCTAGCACTTTCAGGTGAGCTGTTAAGTTGCTAGTAAGGGATCGCTGCAATTTCTTTATGAAGGCACTTAGTGCTATGACCTTTCCTCTTAGCACTTCTTTCATTGTGTCCCATAAGTTTGGATATGTTGTGCATTCATTTTCATTGAATTCTAGGACATCTTTAATGTCTTTATTCCTGCCTTGACCCAGTACTCACTCAGTAGAGAGTTGTTCAGTTTCCAGGAGTTTGTAGGCATTCTATTGTTTTAGAAATTCACCTTTAATCTACGGTGGTCCCATAGGTCTGATAGGGTGTTATTTTAATTTTTGTAACTGATGAGACTTTGTGACTGAGTACGTGGTCAATTTTGGAGAAAGTTCTGTGAGGTGTTAAGAAGAAGACATATTCTTTTGTGTTTGAGTGAAATGTTCTGTAGTTAGGTCCATTTGGCTCATAATGTCTCTTATCTCCAATATTTCTCTGTTTAGTTTTTGTCTGGATCACCTGTCCATTGATGAGAGTGGGTATTAAAATCCCCCACTATTAATGTGTGAGGGTTGATGTGTGACTTAAGCTTTAGAAATGTTTCTTTTTGCAAATGTGGGTGCCTTTGCAGTTGGGGCATACATGTAAAGAACTGAAGCTTCAGTTTGGTCGATTTTTCCTTTGATGAGCATGAAGTGTCCTTCTCTGTCTCTTTTGATTAGTTTGGTTTGAAGTCTGTTTTGCTAGATATTAGAATGACTATGCCAGTTTGTTTCTTAGGTCCATTTTCTAGGAAAATCTTCTTCCAACCCTTTATTCTGAGGCAATTTCTATCTTGAATGCAGAATGTATGCAGCAGAAGGATGGATCCTGTTTTTGTAGCCATTCTTTTGGTCTGTGAATTTTTATTGGGGAATCGTGTCCTCTGATATTGAGAGATATTAAAAACCAATGATTTTTAATTCCTGTTACTTGGTTGTTGTTGTTGGCATTTTCTTTATTGCTTCTATTTCTATTTTCAAGTCTTGAATATTTTCACTTGTTTACCTCAGCTGTTTGTCCTTTCTTGGCTTTCTTTAAGGGATTTATTAATTTCCTCTTTAAGAACCTGTATCATTTCATAAGTTAGTTTTAAGGTCTTTTTCTTGTGCCTCAGCTGTGTTGGAATTTTCAGAACTTGTTGTAGTAGGACAGCTGTGTTCCAGTGAGGATATATTTCTCTGACTTGTGATTGATTGTGTTCTTACTCTGGTGTCTAGGTAGCTGGGTTTGAAGTGATTATAGGTCTAGGTGCTGATTTCTGGGTTTGTCTTTGTTAGATGGGTGCTTTGTTCCTTGATTTCTGCTTCTTCTTTGGTCTTCTGGTCTTTGTGGCCTGGAGTTCTGGCAGCTGGTATGGTCTTTGGTCAAGTAGGAGGTCTCATGCCTGAGTTGGGGTCTGTCCTCCTGGTATTCTGGCCTATTCTGGCTGGCATGACCTGCACCTGTCCTTTTGATTGGTGTGGCCAGCCCCGAGGATGTGGGAGAGTTCTGTGGAAAGGTGGGCTGCTTATGTGTTCTTATGGTTGGCATGACCTTCACCTGTTCTTCTGACTGCTGTGGCCTGCTCATCATTTATTGTGTTCTTATGTTGGCATCTAGGCATCTGGGTAATGGGTGATTTATATGTCTAGGTGTTGATTTTTGGGTTTGTATTTGTCAGGTGGGTTTTGTTCCTTGATTTCTGTTTCCTCTCTAGATTTTCAGAGAGTTTGATGGCTGTATTGCCTATTTTCCTGACCTGCTCAGCTGATGTGTTCACAGGGAGGGCTGCTGGTGTTAGGGGTTGGGATACAGTGATGAGTGGAGAGAGAGAGGTTAGGAGGGGATGGTCTGTGGGACCCACAGAGATGTGGGCATGGGGAAGGGAGGCTGCAGCTAGTGATATGTTGCAGGGTTAGGAACAAGGTTTAGGGATTGCAACTAGGAAGAGAGAGAGAGAGAGAGAGAGAGAGAGAGAGAGAGAGAAGTCTTTGACAGTCTACCTGGTTTCCTGGTTTTCTTGTGGTTTTGGCCTGTGGTGAGCAGGAGGTGCCTGCTGGAGTTGGGAGCTGGGCTAGAGTGATGAGTGGGGAGAGGGACGTTTGGAGGGGATGGACTGTGGGATCCACTAGAAATGTGGGCACAGGGAAGGGAGGCTGCAGCAGGTGATTTGTTGTAGTGCCAGTGACAAGACCAAAGGATTGTGTCTGGGGGAACAGACAGAGAGGAGAAGGTCTGTGGGCAGGCTACCTGGATTTCTGACTGCATGAGATTCTCAGGATACAGTGTAGACAATTATTCTATAGAGAGGCCACTGGGGCTCCACTGGGTTCTATACAGCTCACAGCAATTTTCCAGATGTCCAGTAGAAAGGCTGCTGATGCTCGAAGTCTCAGAGTGACAGTGCTGTGTGACTTGATTGTGTGAATACCTCGTCTGAGACCAGAGCCTGCTGAAGGCTTTAGCCTGGAAATGGTCATGATGCAAGTCTTTACCTCTGAAGTTCACTGTGCCTAGACATTCACATTGTCTGCCTGTCTGGAGCCCCTGGCTTCCAAGTTCCAAGGGAGCATTCAGAAGTCCACTTTCTAGTACTTAGGGCAGAACAGCCTCAAAGTTCTGCCCATTAGTGGCAGGTCAAGGGTCAAAAGGTCTCAAGTGATGCATGCAGACATTGGGATCTGACCACTAGAAAACATTTCTAATCTGTGGTTTTCTTTCTAATCTGCCCCTGCTTCCCTGTGTCTCTAGAAATTCTCAGACGTTCACAGCTGTATTCCATTTTAGGTAATGCATTATTCCCACCCTCCCAGCTCTTTAGTTTTTTTCTTTTGTTTTCTACAGCTTTATTAAGAAATCTTTGGGTTTTATTTGGCTTTATCCTTTTTAATCCCCCTTAATGCTTCCCTGCTTCTTTTTATTGATTGAATTCACTCTTTGACATATATGTATATAATACATTCTGTTTACTGTCACCCACACCTCCTTTATTCTTCCCCCATCATCTCCTCACTCCAAGTCCCTTTCCCACATTCGTGACTTTTTGTTTTGTGACTCCCTAAGTTTAACCAGGGCCCTTTGTTCCACCAGAAGTTTGAAAGTATCCATTGAAGTCTGGTGGGCTCACCAGTGGATACATGCCATAAGACAATGGCTGTCTCTCTCAAGTATCCATCTGCAGTCAATAATTAATCAGGGAGGAGCGGGGCCCTATGAGGCCCTGCTCCATCTGTGGTTGGCTGTTAATGGACCCTGTCTTGTGCAGCCTTGTCCAAGCAGCCATTGGCTGCTGCGATTTCTGATGGCTGTGGCTGTGTCATGCCCGGAAGATGACATTTCACAACCCCTTTCCCTACCTTCCCTCTCTTAGACGTTTTCCATTCCCTCTTCTGCCACATTCCTTGGGTTTTAGGGATTCCTGTAATTGCCCTCTTTAGGGCTAAGCATTCAGTTGTCATTCTCAGCACCTTTGGCAGCCACGAGGTTAACCAGATGTCTCCCTCAGTATCCTCTTGTTCTTGCCTCCCCAGAGCGGCAAGGATTACAGATGTGTACTTCCAAGCCTAGCTGCTTATTTGTTCTTGTTCAGGGAGTGCTAGAAACTGAACTCAGGTTCTCATATTGTGCAGGAATCATATCACCTACCGAGCTGTTTCCCCTTTACCTTAGTACATTTTCCATACACCCTGTAAGACATGGCTTTTAAAAATTCCTTGTTATTTACAACCCTGTTCTGTCTCAAGCTCATAGATGAATTTGATATTTTTAACATTTCATTTAGCTTTTTCTTATTACAGATAATTCGTGCTTATGTGAAACATTGAATACAGTCAGAGGAAGGATGAATAGGAAACTGTTTTAGAATCTGTTGTATAGCAAAGGTTCTGTCTCCTGCATGGTTTTGGTTTAGGGGAGGCAGCCTTGGACTCTTTTAAGTGACAAGTGTCTCTATTATTCTGGGAGAATATTAGCATTTGTGTTAATACCTTAGCTCATGGACAGCCCCCACATCTGCTTCAGGATGGGGACCTGGTCATGTCAGAAAGTCTAACAAAGAGAATGAGGAATTGGGGCTTTGGGCTATGTGACATCATTCCAACTTCTAGGGAGGTAAGGGCAGTGGAAATTAAATTCAACCTCACCTCCACTGACACCATCAGTCATGACTGGGAAGTGACATGGTAGCCCAGGTAGTCTTCCCTTCTGATGGTACATGTTAATTGTTTCTCTCAGTGTCTGTGCTACTGGGGTTATAGTTAGGAAGTGGTTCCTTGTGCCAATGTTTTCAAGTGTACTTCCCACTTTCTCTTCTATGAGGTTCAGTGT
>LOJH01065508.1:665-11124 GCA_001685095.1 Ellobius talpinus | reverse complement strand
GGGGAGGACCTTGGACTTCCCACAGGGCAGGGAACCCTGACTGCTCTTAGGGTTTGTGGTAAATTTTATGCTTATTTGTGTGACCAGTCTCAGGCATTCTCAATTTTGGAAACTATCAGAGCAATGCTTAATTTTTATTAATCAACATCATTAGCACTGTCAGAATTTATGTAGATGGATATAATCCACAAAAAACTCACAAACACATAAAAACAGTATCAACTATTCTAGATGATAAAGATTGAATTCGTTATTTATTTTCTTGAATAGAGATTATTTTCATTTTTTTTTCAATCCTACGTTTTATTTTGGATACATGAGTATAATAGAAAAGATCTAAACCACTACTTTTGCACTGTAGTTTAGATTCTTATTGAAGAACTGTAGGAGTTGATCACTTTGACATGTCTTCTTTACCTGGAGCTCCTATTCTGCTGTTTTAAATGATAGAGGAAATTCTGGTAAGGGAAAATTTGGGAAGATGTGTATGTGAGTTCCTTTTCTATTGCTGTGGTAATACTCTATGGCCAATGCAGCTTAGAGGAGAAAGGATTTGCTTAAAGCTCAGAGTTCCAGAGGAAAAGCAGACCATTACCATCATGGCTAATAGAATGGTAACTGGTAGACAGATGTGGCACTGGAGCAGCATCTGAGAACTTATAACTGAGTTCACAAAAGGAAGCAGAGAGAGGTCCCTAGGAATGGAGAGAAGCTTTTGAATTGTTAAACGAGACTTCCTTTGTGACACACATTCTCCAACTAGCCCACAACTAATCCCTCTAAATAGCCTTCAGTTGGCTATTTGACAAAGATTTCAAGTGCCTGGCATGGGAACATGTCATTCAAATCATTCCTTCTCAGTAGTTAGTTTCCACAGTCTTCAAGCCATATTCTGTTACAAAATGAATTCATTCCAGCTTAAATAGCCTCCATTGCCTTTTACAATGTGAACACTATTTTAAGATCAGTCTCTCTGAGACTCAGGGAAGTCATCTAACTATAAGCCCCTGTAAAAATCAAAACACAACATATGTATGTGTAACACATAATGGTACAGTATATGCATTACCATTCCAAAAGGGAGAAATATTGCACAGTAGGGAAATATTGGAACAAAGCAATGCTAAAACCCAGCAGGGAAACCTTCATACCCCGTAGTATCATGTCTAATGTTAAAGGGCTTACGTAGTTCCATCCTTCCAGGTCTACTTCCTGCAACATACTTCTGTTTTGCAGTGATTCCTCTGTATGCAGTTCTACTTGGCAGATAACCACTGCCATGGGTCTCGGAAACAATTGAGGCTTTATTTGCATGGCCACTCAGAACCTCTTTCTTTCTCAGGGTTTTTATGCAAGGATTTCCCTGATGTCAGTAACTCTTCTTACCATAGAGGAAAATTCGACAACTGCTTCATTTCTGGATACTTCACGATTCTAAAGTCAGAATCAATGGACAACACTAACAAGTTCAACTGTCCCTTTGTGATGGAGCTAAGCATCCTTTAATCACATTAAAAGTAATTTTCTTTTGTCAATGCTTTTTTTGCAGGCGGAAAACTTCTTAGACCCTTTCTTTTTACAAGTTGGAATCTCAGATGGATAGACCCTTGCAGTTAGGATACTATTACTTTTATTACATTTTGGATCAGGTCCTCCCTCCCACTTAGTCTCTTTCATATTGTCTGTTAATGAATTTCAGCATGACAGAGATTAATCACATGTTTGAAAATCAGAAAATTATCTGATTGTATCTTTAAGCTTACAAATTAAAGAAAGAAGTAAATTTAGAAGAAACAGACAATTACCTCCTATTTATATGTGCATAGCCAGGGCTCTAAGAATGATTTCTGCATTTGTAAAAGATAAAAAGAGGAGCGTGCGAGAGAGAGAGAGATGACATTTTGTCAGATGCAACAAATATTTGAAATCTAAATTACTTGACCATATTTGCTTGGTAATTGATGG
Organism: Ellobius talpinus; assembly: GCA_001685095.1. Classification (NCBI taxonomy): domain Eukaryota; kingdom Metazoa; phylum Chordata; class Mammalia; order Rodentia; family Cricetidae; genus Ellobius; species Ellobius talpinus. The sequence continues at coordinate 9,159 of LOJH01065508.1, read as the reverse complement.
TTTTCATTTCTAGACTTTCAATCTTTTTTTTGTTTTGTTTTCACTAATTGTCTTTAATTTTTCCAAATCATTCTTAGAACTAAGGTATCCTCTTGTTGAGTTAAGGAAAATGACCATCTGAACAGAGGAAGATAAGCTACCATATTGGAGTATGAGCTGGTATGGTTAAAAAAATAAGCTACTCTCCAAAGGCCTCCTGTGCAGAAGCTATAGTGACATTAGGAATCGGATGACCCACCCTTTCAGAACTTACTTCCCAGCAAGGAAGTGTAGCTCATTAAATTTATCCCTTTTCCTAAAATATTTTCAGGAACATACTTATTCTAAATCTGGAGCATTGATTACTGAGTTTTTATCCAAAGTCAGTTAAAACTATGTAAAGAAGAAATGATGAGTATTTTTATTATCATATTCTAGTAGTTTAGCTCAGAAGCAAGCATCCAGACAGACATTCACACATGCCTAAAGATACATGTGTGCATGTATACATTCATTAAGTACAAATTGGCATTGTACTTTCACCTGTAAAACACTGACACATAAACACTAAAATCCCATTTTCATATCATTTTTAAATACTGTGCTCTAAAACAATAACTGGTTAAAATGTCTCATCTATGAGAGAAAAGAAACTTTTACATAGAAGTAAAAGAAATCAGTCTCATTATAATTTACTTTCCAAAAGATAAATGTCAATGTAGGAAATGTTGAGAGTATTGGATTAATACAATGACCAAGGCCCATTGCAGTAGGATCCTCATCTCAGATACCATTAAGGATATAATGAGCTTATTTCAGCTTTAAAACTTAAGTTTGCCTCCAATGAAACACTTTACTGGTTTGGTGATGTAAATATATGGAAAAATACACATCTACTTATTCCAGAGAGCTTGGTGTACAGTCTTATACCACTGTCACATTGCTGATTAATGCATCTGTTTGAAAGTGGGGAAATAAAACCTTCCCAGTATCCCATTCACTTCTTCCTTCCTCCACCTCCACTCCTTTACTCCTGCCACTTCTGTCTATTTTCCTTCCTTTCCCTCGTTTTCTTTCAAATTCCATGAGGATCAGCTTTTCATTTCTAGAGAAGTTTGAGGCAACCAGAATGATCAAAAGTGTCGGGTAAGATGGCTCATGAGTTAAAGTGTTCAGTGAGGAAGTAGAGAGGAGTTTCTATCCTTAGAACCTATAAAGTTGGTGAGTGTGTACCTTGCAAGGTATTCCAAGGAATCTCCAGAACACATCAGCTAGCAAGATTATTCATTTCTGTAAGTCATGGATTAGATTGAGAGATACAGCACAATAAACAGAGTTATAGAGGATGGTCCAGTGCATCAACCTCCAGTCCAGTCTCCTCACAAGTATTTACATAGTCCTATTCATGCAATGGCACACTCATGCACAGGATACACACTTGAAAATGCAAAAGCAAAATGTTCCTTACTGCTAAACCTTGGGTTGTATTTTAACCAGCTTATTATTTTTGCCACATTTTTCACATGGGGTCCATCTGGAGATTGTAAATTTAAGAACTCATATATTACTCTTAATCCTCATCTTGAATATTGAGTTTTTAAATACGTGATGCTGAATAGCTCTTATAATGAGTGTATTTGCAGTTTCTATGGATCAAATTCTTTACTAGAAAAATCCAATGGAGTTTGAAATTATTTTCTGCTGACACCACATTTGAAAGATTTTAATATAATGTTGCTTTTCTTATTTCCATGCCTCCTACTGGGTACCCTATTTTGAATGATTAGTGTGATAGGTTAGTGTTGAGGACAAAGGGGCAGGAATGACCTTTCTCAAATTGAAATATGCATTCCCATAGTTGAGAGATACTCTTAAAAAACTGTGTGATGTAAGGTTAAATCTGGATCATGGGTGGGACATATAGCACTCCTTTCTTCCTTGTTTGTCTATTTTCTTTTTCCTTTGTTTATTCATCTATTTATTTTACAGCTCTCCTTTCTTGATATAGTTTTTTTTCCCAGTTCTGGTCTAGATTTAAAAGCATGATAATCTGGTCTAGATTTAAAAGTATGATAATATGGTCTTCTTGCTTCATATAGTTAGTGGGCAATTGCTAGACATTGTCTTTGGCTTTCACTTGTCTTTGTAATAAAGCTGACAATTGCTGTTTCTACTTTATATTTTTTTTCCAATTCTTTTCATGGTATGGCTGAGCACATTTGTGCAAAATAGTGAACCATTTATTTATAATCCTTTGTTTTTGAAAAATGACAAAAATATAAGAATATTTATATCAAATTTGTTATAAGTTATAAAAACTTAATTTATTATTAAATATAGTAATATTTATTTTAAGAAATTTGACTGTATATAATGATGTTATATGATAGTTTCATTAGTGATATTTTATGTTGAATGATATCATTTATATCAGATAAAAATTAAACTTGAAAAATATTTTTTAAAAGCCCTGGAGAAGTTTGGTGAAAACTCTTTATGTTCAGGAAACCATGAAAGGAAAGTGAGAAGATTATTTCTTTTACTTTATTCAAGGTAATTAACACTTTGATAAGCTCAAAAGAAATTTACAAAGAAGATGGAAATTAGCCTACATATTATCAAGAGAAATATCTGATTTAAAACTTTAGGTTGGATAAATCATAAAAAGATGAGTTGGGTATTGAATCTTTTATTGACATAGATAAGAGGTATAATTAAAGACAAGTTTACCAAATTCAAGCAATTATACTCTGTCTTTTAAATTCCTATTTTATCTATTGCCCAAATAAGTAATTTTCTTCATAAGTGAAAAACAATACCATATCATATGTTACAAATTTGTTTATTCCATTCCAAACTAAACGAGTCCATTTTGTTAAGTGACTTCATTGAGAAGAAATGTTCAATACTATTTTTATTTGAAAATGTAATTCAATATGTACTCATATTCCTCAGGAGTACACAGAAGACTATAACATACCCAGTGTAAAAGCTTGAATGAAAATAGCCCTCATTAGCCCATAGTAAGGGGCACTTTTAGAAGGTGTGACTTCGTTGAACAGCTGTTGTCTTGTTAAAGGAAGGGTATCACTGTGCAGTAGACTTTAAAGTTTCAAATGCTCAAACCAGGCCAAATGGTTCACTCTTTCTTCCTGCAGCTTGTTGATCCAGATGTAGAACAATGGCTCCTTCTCCAGTCCCATGTCTGCCTGGTGCCTCCAGGCTTCCTGTCATGATTATAATGGACTAAATCACTGAAACTGTGAGCCATCTCCAATTAATTGTGCTTCTTTTCTTTGTTTGTTTGGGTGGTTTATAATTTTGCTTATTTGTTTATTAAGAGTTGTGATCATGGTGTCTCTTCACAGCAATAGAAACCTTAAGATAGAAGTTGGTACCAGACACTGGAGTATAGCTGTGATTGGCCAGACCATTTCTTTTCAGACTATGGAAAACTTTGACACTTTAGAATAGAGAATTAATTGGACACTTTAAGCAGGGCTTAATAGGTCATCCTACTAAAAGCAGAGAAGACAGAGGTACTAAGGGTTATTTGAACTGGGGGAAGGTCCGGTTGTATAAGTTTCATAGGAGAAGGATATTAATATGTGGCCTAGAGACTGTTGGTGTGTTATTTTGATGAAAAATGTGCCTGCTTTTTGCTCTTATTAAAAATTCTGCCTGAGGCTACGATGAAGTTAAGGATTAACAGCTTTAGCATAAGAGATTTCCAGACAGTCTAGTATTGACTGATTTGCTTTGTTATGCAGATCTTATGTAGATATATAATAAAAAGGGGAAAGTTGAGCAAGGAAAAAGCAAATAGTACAATTTGAGGAGAAAGTAGACATCAGAAAGTATAAACCAATTAAAGAAAAGTCTGATGCTAAATGGAATAAGGGAAATGATGATCACAGAGCAAGATCATGAAAGATCACATCTAAGCTTCAACTGTGTGAGAAGGAATTAAAGAATATTGAAAGGCCAGGTGTGGTGGGGCATGCCTTTAGTCCGGCACAGGGGAATCAGAGGCATGATGATTTCTGAGTTCAAGTCCAGGTTTGGTCTACACAGCAAGTACCAGGACAGCCAAGCTTAGGCAGTGAAGGAAGCCATCAAAACCAGAAAACTGGTGGAAATGTGTTTGAACTAGAGGGGCATCTTCATAACCCAGCAAGCAACAGAACTTGGCAGCTTCTGGCTTTAAAGACAAAGATACAAGAAAGGGTTATGGAAACTCCTACCAGCTAAAGAAATTGGCTGAGGCCAGGCCTGTGTCATGGGTGTTACAGCATGGGAGCCCAGAGAGGTGATTGTGTGTAGCTGTTAAGTTGAATTCTGGGTTGCTAGCAAACCTGATGATGGTGGAGATGCCAGAGCATGGGATACCTGACGAAGAGAACTTCTAACAGAGAGTAGATTCAGCCAAAGAGACAGAAGCGTGCTGCAGTCAACAAAGTTAAAAGGTGTTGGAGATCTAAAGAACACTTTGATATCAAGGATGGAGATGCAGACTTCGGAATTTTCTCATATAGTTTATGGTCTTGCTTTGGCCCAGTATTTCCTTAATATGCTCCCTTTCACCCCTTTTGAAATGGCAAAGCATATACTGTGTCATTACATGCTGGAAGTATGTAATCTGCTTTTTGATTTTGACTTTACAGAATAAAGTTAAGAGAGTGCATGAGTCTCAGATGAGCTTTTAAACTTTGAACTTTTAAACCATGCTGACACTGAGATAGACTATGAATGGGGACTTTTGAAGTTGAATTAAATGCACTCTGTATTGTGATAAGACTATTAGTCAATAATGCCAGGGAATAGAATGTTGTGTGGGGCTGGAGAGATGGCTCAGTGGTTAAGAGCACTGACTCTTCTTCCAGAGTTCCTGAGTTCAATTTCTATCAACCACATGGTGACTCACAACCATCTATAATGAGATCTGGTGCCCTCTTCAGGGATGCAGGTACACATGCAGGCAGAGTATTGTATTCATAATAAATAAATAAATAGATAAATAAATAAACAAATAAATAAATAAATAAATCTTTAAGAATAAATCTTTTAAAAAAAGAATGTTGTGGTTTGAAAGAAAATGGCCCCATAGGCTCATAGGAAGTGGCACATTAGGAGGTGTGACCTTGTTGGAGTAGGTATGGCCTTGTTGGAGGGAGTACACCATTGGGTGTGGACTTTTAGTTTTCAGAATCTGAAGCCAGCCCAAATTGCTCACTCTTTCTTCCTGCTGCCTATTGATTCAGATGTAGAACTGTGGCCTCTATCTTTAGGCCCAGATCTGTCTGTGCTCTACCATAATTCCTGCATTATAATAATGGACTAGATCTCTGAAACTGTAAGCCAGCTCCAATTATTATTATTATCATTATTATTATACTAGTTAAAGTTTGCTGTGATCATAGTATCTCTTCACAACAATAGAAACCCTAAGACACCTAGTCATCAAATGCAATAATATATATAATACAACTTCCATATTGGAATTTCTGTAATATATTTCTTTTCAATATTTTATGTTGAATAATAAAGAGAAGATTTAATTAAAATCAATAATAACTAAAAGGAAACAAGTTGATTTTAACTTTTTATTAAAGTGAACATTGTATATTTTATAATGTATTTACACACCAGAACTGAAGAAATTGAGAAACAGTTTGCAAAAGGGCAAATGTAGATGAGTCAATACTGATTCCAAGCCAGGGCAGGTAAGTGCTCAATTAAAACCTGCCATTGTGTGCCACTGAAAGCTTGCATCCACACTGTAGTTATATATAAACTGCTCACATCCCACTTGATAATTCATACAAGTGTTAGTTTACATTGTTCATGCAATGATCACCTTGTAACAATTACAGAAAACATCGGAACAAAACCGATGAAATGTATTCCAATAAGTACACTCTTAACCCTTCAGTAGTATAAGAACTTTGGAGGAAACCTTTCAGAATGAAGAAAGCAGACCTGAAAAGTACACATGGATCCATCTACAAACACGAGGAGCAAACAACCAAGATTTTCCTTACTCACTTGGTCTGCACAAGGCAGGAATATTTTAAATCTTAACTAAGACATAAGGAAAATCTGGCCTTATTATATTCTAGAAATATAAAGTATACTCTCACAAATAGATGGAAATATCGCTGGAAGGATTCCATATGCTTTAGAAAAAATATGAAGGCATTTCGAAGATACCCTTAGAATTATTGGGAAAAAAAACATCATGTTTAACTATCTCAGGCCCTGATTATAACTATTTTATCATTCTGTTGCTTTATTGCATTGATGCTTCAGTTATAAATGTAGTGACTGAAGTTTATTTTGACTTATCATCTGAGAAAAACTAGTTCACCTAAGTATATTTTATTGTTTTAAAGAGCTCCCTATTAGCACACTTTCATTGGTAGAAAGGAATCTTCTACTATGGCTTTAAAATTGTTTGTAAGTCATATCTCAGTGTTTGTTTTTGATGATCTGAGGATGAAAATGTTTCAATGAGCTTTAGGCAGGTAGCAATGCCAAATACATTTTATAAAAACAGGGCTACTTCATAAGACTTGTAAACAGTTCAAAATATGTCTCCTGATCATGTGCATTGTGATGTGGGATTTCCCTCTGTATGCTATGATTACCGTTAATGAATAAAGAACCTGCTTTGTACCTATAGCAAGGCAGAACTTAGGTAGGTGGGAAAGATAGAACTAAATGCTGGGAGAAAGAAGGGCAGAGTCAGCAAGAAGCCATGGATCCACTGGATATAGATGCTGGGAAATTTACCCAGTAAGCCACTGCCATGTGGTGATACAACGATTAGTAGAAATGGATTAAATTAATATGTATGAGTTAGCCAATACGAAGACAGAGCTAATGGGCCAAGCAATGATTAAATTAATACAGTTTCTGTGTTATTATTTCTGCCTAATTGGCCGGAAACGAATAAGTGCCCTCCTTCCAACAATTGGCACCCACAAGGCAACTAAAATCCACTTAAAACTTGAAAGGGCTTAAAAGGAATTCTAGACATAAAAATACAGACTTTAACACAACTTCTTGCTGTTTACTGGCTGTAAGCCACAGATCCTTTAAGAGAGGTCTTACTGATTCAGCAGTAGCAGCTGCACATTTTCAAAACAGCAGCCTCCAGGCCATGGGACATGCTGCTAGCACGAGCTCTGACTTTTTCAGAAAACTGAGCATTTGGACAGATTTGTGAACAGCATGATGTGGCTTGCTTGGTGGCAACATGAACTGTCTGTGTGCCTGGAAGTGGGCTGTGCATGACTTTCAGAGTCCACCATGCTGGACTGTGAGGAGCAAGCAGTACCATATATACAGTAGTAACACTGCAACTTACATTTTTAAGAAGCAGAGAAAAATGTAGAGTTCAATAAAAAATAAATACAGAAAAATAAGCCATGTAAAGATGAAAAATTCACAGAGAGACTGGATTATGTATATTATTGTGTTTTCTTAGAACTTTTTGAATGCAGAAAGATATTTGATTATGAGGATTGCTAAGCTAAACCAACATATATGCTTTAAAGGTATCTTGATTTCAAACTATGGATCTTCTTTGCCATCCTTAACAATTAAATTAAAGCATAATTTACCTACAAATGTCACTGCTTTTCCTGTTGCTTTCCAAGGATCTAGTTACCAATCCTACCTACACATCACCTTATAAAGCAGAGATAGGAGTGACCATGGAAAGTATAGCAAGGGAGGTGCCAAATCATCTCAGCACCAATTCCTTTTTGAAACTCAGAACACTCCCATTTACCTGGGAAACCTTGGATATTAAGTTATCTCTACATGTAACTTTGTACAGAGACCTTATTTAATCACTCTTTCAAAGCAACCTAAACACAATTTGAGTGATATCAAATGTCACTGTTTATACCCCTATCTATCCTGGTACCATACTGAGATCATTTTGAGATAATTTCAGTGACATAGAAGAGCTCAAATTATTAAAGACATAATCAATATTTTAGCCTTTATTATATGCACTGGATTGCTATAAGGTAGCATATATTGTTATTGAGTACCATAATATCTTATTTTATACAAACTGCTCACTCTCCTCAGTATTTATAAATTTCCATTAGGTTCAAATTCAAGTTGCATTATTTTTTATATTAAAATCAGTGTCTATTTCTTAAAAAATTATATTCTGAGTAAAATCATTCTGAATCATTTGAATTATATTCCTGGATGAAATAGACTAAGAAAATGGACCAATATATGTGTATTTGCATATAGACAAACTAAATAATTTCAGGCACATCTATGAGACTATCATGAATGGAGAGGTAAAATAAAGTGTTTAAATTCTGACAAATTTAATTTTGTAGAATTCAGATCTCTTTCAACCTTGTGACACAATCACTTTGTGGATAATATCACTAGTAGATGCTTGAAAAAAATGCATGCTTTGATAAAATTATAAAGCTATATCTTGCTTTTTTCTTTTCTTTTACTTTTTCTTTTTTTTTTTTTT
>LOJH01065505.1:0-10459 GCA_001685095.1 Ellobius talpinus | reverse complement strand
TAAGGGATTTGCTGATGTCTTCCAATTTTTTGTTTGTCTTTTCCTCCATTTCTTCGAGTGAATTTCACATTTCCTCTTTAATAGTTTCAAACATTCTCCTGAAGTTATTTTTTAGGTCATTTTCTTCTGCTTCATCCATATTTGGTTGTTCAAGTCTTGCTGTTGTAGGGTCTTTAGGTTTTATTGGTGTCGTGTTGCTCTTTGTGGTGTTGCGTGTGTTCTTACCTTTTCTACTCATCTTTTCCTCTAATAGGTGTGTTTGGGGCTGTTGGTGATTCTGTTGATTAATCTTCTAGGTGTCAGTGAATCCAAGGTTCAGATGGTTGTTCCTTGTCATACAGTCAATGCCACAGTTCTAGTTACCCCTTTGGTCACTCCATGTTCCTGGAGGTCACTCAGCCCTCCTGGGCTTTGTTCTACTCCCTTGGAGTTTGCTGTCTCAGGCATACTCTAGCCTGGGTTTTCAGCTTTGACCTGTTTTTGTAAATCCTGGTCTGGATCTATTCCTGCAGAGGTCCCTGACTTGGAGTTGGTCCTGCAAAGCTCTCTGACTCAGGTCTACTCCCTCAGAGTTCCCAGGCTGGGGTGTGCCCAGACCTGCAGAGGATCTACCTCAAGCCTACTCCCTCTGAGGTCCCAGACTCATGCCTGGACCCACAGAGATCACTGGTTCCTGCCTACTTTCTCGGAGGTCCCAGATTCACGCCCAGACCTGCAGGAGACCTGGCTCAGGCCTAGTTCCTCGGAAGTCCTAGACTCACACCCAGACCCACGGGGGTCCTGGCTTAGGTCTACTCCCTTGAAGGTTCCAGATTCACATCCAGGCCCACAGCAGTCTCTGGCTCTGGCTGACTCACTCAGTGGTTGCTGCCCTGTACCTGTTTCTGTCAAGTTCCCTGTCTCAGGCCTGCTCTGGCCCAGGTCACTGGCTCAATCCTTGTCTGCCAATGTCTCTGAACTGGATCCACTCCCGCACCCGTGGAGCTTGCTTTCTCAGGCCCACTCAGGCCTAGGTAGCGGATTCAGTCCCACTCCTGTAGAATTTGTTGCCTCAGGCCTGTTTCAGCCCAAGATGCATTCGTTGCCTCTGGCCTACTTTGGCCTAGGTTCTAAAAGTTTTTTATCCTTGACCAACACTCTCCCTTCCAGGGGGTACTTTTTATACATTGTCAAATAGATCTCCTGATGGCATTCATGTATTGATCTTAGTTCTGGCCTCTGAAACTGCATAAAACAACCCCCAAAACAATCCCTCTGTAACAGACCTAAAAGAGTTTCAAGGCAATTACAGCACCTTTCCACTGACCTCCATGTTTCCAATCATCCCTTCCTTCTTGCTCCCTTGGCCTATCTTTTCTTTCCATTGATGACATCCTTTAAAAACATCCAGGTTTGGCTTGATTGACAAAGGAGCAAAGCTATCTCACTGCTACACTTGTTTGTGGAAAAGTTTGCATGTACCCTGATGAAAATCTGTCATTGCTATATTTGCTGTGAGCCTCATAGCTTATCCAGTCATGTTGAACCTTCGTTTTGCTTCCCCTGCAACTTCCTACTACTGAGAAATGCTTCCTAGTTTCCTGGTGATGCTGCTCACATTTACATCATCTGTCAGGAAATGACCACAAATTTGGAACAAACACATGCTTTGGGAAGATAACACACCTACAGCTAGCTTTGCCAATAATGCCTTTGTGTTTGTACTTGTTGATAAACATTGCTTCCTCTATGTTCTTCCAGATTTTCCCAAACTCCTTACTACAGCTGGACAAAGAAAAATTCTGAGGACACAACTTACTATAGAATACAATGACGACCTTGGTGATGCTGATATTTTTTACTAGGACTCCTCTCAATCTCTTGGCCTTTTGTTTTCCTTGTTTCTTTTCTTTCTTGTTAGGTAATCATCAACTCCCCCACTAATGTATGCCACACACCACCTCAGCACTTCCCAAAACAAGCACCTGGGAGACGGTACTGCAGACCTTAGCCTTGAGGCTTTCCCTGCCTTCTTCTACGCTGTCTCAAAGAGCTGACTCTGTTGCCTATTCTCTTTGTTGGATAAAGTCCTCATTCAATTTAACTGGAAAAATCTTCAAACTGCAAATCTCTGACTCTTTTGGAGCTAAGGAGAGACATTCTCCTCTTGTTAATTTTAACTGAATTGCTTTCTGTGTTACAGTAAAGTGCTTTAAAAATTACATTCATATCGACCCTGAAACCCAAAATGGCTATGTGTGACCTCCAAAGCATTATTTGCTCATGAAGAAGATCCTTGACCTACTTTGATTGCTCACTGTATATTTAGAACTAGAAGAAAAGGAAAATTAAAAATTATCCTAAACGATAATATAATCACTCAACCAGAAGGAAAGAACTTCAGATTAATTATTAAGTGCCTATTGTGGAGAGAAGTTTATTTAATCTTAATAACTTTGTATTATTGGAATTATCATGGATTTTTTACATATAGATGAAGAAACTCAGGGAGATAAAGTAACTTTAGGGAGCACTGAGACAGGAGATTCTAAATCCACTCATATTCATCCTACCTGACCTCACTCACTCTAGAACAGCTGGAACAAAGAGACCTAAACACCATGGTTGATGTTCTAACAAGTCTGACTTCTCACAGACCCATCAAAATTTGGGTAGGCATGAAAGTCCCGGCTTAATGAGTCAGAAAACAACAAAACAACACAAAGTGATTTGGGAGGAATGCTATAGACCAAAAACCCTCCATGACAGAACCTGTGTTTAGAACATAAGGGCCTGGATTTGCTCCCCTAAACAACGAAGAAACAAGTAAGCAAGGGTCTCCTATCCTCTTTCTCCTCTTCAGAACTTATGATTAATTTTGAATTTGTTTTATCATGGACTGCAGATGTGTTCCCAGGAGCCCTATCTTCCTCATGAGTAGCCTGCCGAGTTAATCTTACCATAGAGTAGAGTGCCCTCCATAGGTGACTGATTTTGTTGTTAGAGAAAACGAAAACTCACATGGAAAGATCAAAATTTTGGGCATTAGCTGAAATTCCTAGATAATCTACTTTCAAGTCAATCCATTGAGGGTTTCAGGGTGAAATTTTCAAATATTCAAGAAAGCCTTTAAAAGACAGTCCAGGACAACAAAATCACAAATCTTGGGTTTGCAATGAACATGTAATTTTTTTAAGGTCGAAACTATTCCCTCAAGCCTTCAATTTCAATTTTCAAATGTTTGTTTAGTTTTTTTAAATAAATCTTTAAAAATGTACTTATTTTATTATTATGTTCTTAAAGTCATGTTCATGGAGTTGGTATGCACACATGCCATGGTGTACATGTGGAATGAGAAGATAGTTTGCAGGAGCCAATTCTCTCCTTATACGTGTGGGTCCCGGGGGTGAACTCAGGTCCAGTCGCAATGGCAAGAATCAATTTTCTCCTTCTGTGTGTCGGTCCAGGGGTGAACTCAAGTTCAGTCAAGGTGGCAGGCTGTTTTACCTGGGTGTCACCTTGTTTATTGAGGCAAAATCTCCAAATATAACTCAGGATTGCAGCAACTAAATCTTCTTGATTAATCTGCAACTTTCAAATATTGTTGTCAGGTCTTGCTATATTAGAATAGAAGAATAAAATTGCTCTTAAATGATCTTTGATTAATCTTCTAAAATTATTATTATTATTTTACGTATGTGGGTATTTTTCCTACATGTATGTCTACATTGCATGTTTGTGTCTGGTGCACACTAAGGCTTGAAGTGAGTGGCAGGTCACCTGGAACTGGAGTTAGAGATAATTGTGAGCTTCCATATGGTGCTAGGAATTGAACCCCAACCCTCTGGAAGAGCAGCCAGAGCTTTTAAACACAGAGCTATCTCTCCAGCCCTAATCCGTGATTTTTCTTATTAATCCCAACACAAACATAAACCTTTCCTAAATAAGTCTATATAGGAAGTCAGTAAGTTCCATTAAAGCATATTCTTAAATGTACTATAATTAATTCTTCCAAGAATTTTGAGTGCCTAAAATGACACATTTATACCCAAAACAAGTAGGTTATGAACTATAGTAAGGAGATATCAATTTTGGAGCTAGGAAAAACTTTGCTTTCTCTGAGATAAGTAGCACACATCCTTCATGCCCTTTTTAAACAATGAGGCAATACAAACCCATTTCTTTATTTGTTCTGGCTGCTAGGAAACTTGGAGTCAAATTAAAGCTCAGATAAAATGCATGCTGACACTATTGAGGTACAATTTTTTCTTTTATATTGGGTCTAATTTTTATATTCAATCCCTATGTTACTGTGTTATGACATATTACAGGTCCTTTTTGAGAAGAAAAATGTTATGAATATAAATAAATAGGGAAGTATAACCAGAATGCTATTATTACTAGGTGCCCTTGGGATAGTTCAGAGAATTCATAACCATCATTTAAAAAAATCAATGCCTGCAGCTGCTAGGGTGGATAACTGGTTATAATGCCTGGGTGTTAACACTGTTCCCTTGGGGACATGTGTCTTCAGCCCTCCCTATGGTATACTTCATAGCTAGAGTTTTAATTTTTGCCACACCAGGGTGCCTGCCTGTAAACCCACCACTCCAAAGACTGAGGCAGGAGAGTGGCCAGGTTGAGGCCATCCTAGGTTATAAAGTCTCCGCCCAATCTAAGAGGTTACTTAAGTTTTTGGTATTGATTATGTACTGAATGTTGAAATGTCATTGGCTCATTAACTACGTACTGAATGCTTACCATGGGATAGGCCTTCTAGGGAATGGAGAAAACAAGTATATTCAAGGAGTAAAAAAAAAAATACTGTCCCTATATTTTAGTATACTACAGAAAATATTCATTTGTATTGGTATTATCCATTGAAAAATAGAGTTCAAACCATATTATACAGAATATAAGGGCAAAAACAATACATTGGGGAACTATGTTAACAGTACAAAAGATATGCAAGCCGTAATGCTATACAAATACATTCAGCTCATAAAATTGGTAAGAGAAAAACATAACACTATACAAAATAGGAGAGAGAAGGAGATACACAAGCAGCTTGCTGTGTTGGGAAAGCACATGGTCACAAAGCAAAGGTGCTTGGGTCTTCTCCAGCAGTCAGGCAGACACACTCTACCATCACTGTGCCAATAACTGGGCAGGCTGGAAATAATCAATCCTGGTGAAACTGCAGAGATATGAACCCTGTCATTCTGAACTAAGCAAATATATGGGATAAAATAAGCCCTTTTATGCAGTCATCTTATTGCAGCTATTAAAAATCTTTGCTGGTACTGGAACAGGTATGTTTCTTATGAATTATTTACAGTCAGGCACAAATAGCTCTATTGATAACAGTATTTATATTGAATAAAGTATATGTCAGCATCAAGTAATATATTGTACTAAAATGATAGTTTAAATTAATATTTTTCTGTTAGATAATCATAATGTAGTAAGACATCAAAAAGGCCAGTCTGTGCATATACGGCTGGAAGTGTGTTTGTACGTGTAATTTAATATTAAAATCTCATACCCCAGTAGAAACACATGTATAATTTATGGAAGTCAAAGTGTCAAAGGTTACACCAATAGTTTACACTGATCACTTCAGTGTTTCAGGAGAAACTGCACGGAATAGAGATGCTCTTGTTGCACATATTTCTGTATTTGGTTTGTTAAAACTACCTATTCTAATAATAGCAACAATAAGTGAATGGACAGATATATTTGATAATACCATAAAAATGATTTTAGCTTGGTGGTAGTGTGCTTGCCTTGAATGAGTACATTTCAAGTTTGATCTTCAGCACTACAAAATATAATAAAAAATAAAAGTGCTAATTAGCTAACTTCATTCCCTCCTTTCAACCCTCCGCCCCTTCTGCTGGTTGCTAGGACAGAATCCAGGCCTTGTGTATTTAAGATTTGAGCTATACTTCCAGGCAGAGAGCTAACAAGGGGAGTTTTACCAAACACTATTCTAGAAAAGTTTAACCTGACTCAATTCCTAAAATAACTTTATACAATGCTAACAGTATGGCATTTACTGCTCATCCTGAAGGACGGAGGCTCAGAGAGGTCAATATCACCTGCCCAAGATTGTACCTTTACTGGTAACAGACTATGAAGTAAATCCAAGTAGTTTGCTTTCAATGATATATTCTTCGAGCAAAAATTCAATGAACGACCCCATTATCAGTAAAAAAAAACACAGGCCCATCATAAACAACTGGTGTGATTTGGGAAGCTGCCATTTTGAACACAGATTTGTTGCTGTTGTTGTTTCGAGTCAAGGTCTCTTTTTGCTTCACAGACTAGCCCTAATCCTGAGATTGCCATGTCTCTCTTTGCTTCACAGACCAACCCTAATCCTGAGATTACCATGCATACCATGAAGCCAGGTTTATGAGGTATGTTTTGATAACCAACTTTATTCGTCTGAAGAAAGTGACTTTGTTTATATTTCAACTTTTACAATGACTAAACATCTTTTGTTTGCTGGCTACAACATAGTCCTCTGCATGCATAAATGAATATAAAGTACCAACAATGTTTGTCTCATGCTATGCCCAAGCAATTGCCAAGAACTGTTCATTCCATCCTAATCTCAATCAACAACAAATAAAACTGGGCAACATCAGAAATTCAATGTGTTAAAAATAGTGAAATGTGTTTTTGATTATTCTTTTTTTAAAACGTTTTTTTAAATAAGGTGCTGCTATACATAATCTAGAACCTACTCTGTAGACTTGTCTGTCCTAGAACACATTGGTGAGCCTCCTGTCTCTGTCTCAAAATCATGAATTGAATGTCTTGATGTTGGACATTAGCATTCCACGAAGGAACTGAGTATGTACAAGGAAGAGCCAAGCTGTCAGCTCCAGCTGCTCATACACAGGCTCTCTGGGTGACTATCTATAGTTGTCACTTGGTCATGTCCATTTGGAAATGCCACTTAAAAACATTTCTGACTTTCAAAGGCCCCCACATCCACAGTCAACCTTTGCCTATTTTCTTGCAAATGTTCTATATTCAAGTCTTAATTACTTCAAACTTTTTCTGTTTTCTATAAATGGTTCTTATTGATTAAAAAATTTACCTTTTAAATATAGTTTTGAACACTCTACAGGCCTTTTTATGGTGCCATGTACAGTCTCTTTCTTCCTAACAGGACCACTTGTACATACACCCTTGAGTTGGCCTCTGATTCTTGTCAGCTACTGTCAGTGTGCTGCGGGGGAAGCGGGTGGTAAATGTGGAGCTGTCTTCAGCTCAACAGTTCTCTAAGCCTTTTTTGTTATCTACTTCCAAGAAAGAATATGAAGCAGTGCAATGGTTATTCCAGGAAGTAGGCCCTTGAAGGAGTCATTTGGAAAATGAGCCTTTCTCTCAGTCGTGCCACATCTGTTCCTTCCTCTAAGCTATTCAAACACCTCTAGAGTTGCTTCAATCCCATTGTCTGAGCAACCTCAGCATTGTGCAGGGTCGAAGTCCTGGCCTTTGGCCACCAGGAGTAGAGACTGGTACTTGAGAAGGAATCATACAAGGCATGCAAGCTGGGGAGGTCAGTCAGTGAGACTACTTGCCTAACACACGTGAAGCCCTGGATTTGATCTCCAGCACCACACAAACAGGAATGATGGTGCATGTCTGTATCCTAGCTCAACTGTGATCACATTAAGGGCAAGTAGACATATGTAACTTAGGAGGACAGTAGGGTCACTGGGTAGAAAATTACTGTTGGGAAAATTCCAGAGTGGAAGCGGATACTGTCAGCCCTGTTTGACAAGACCGCTGCTGAAGGGTGATAGCAAGGGTAAGCAATAGGGAATTTGGTCAGACAGCAACAACAGGAGACTGTCAGCAAACTAACCCATTAGGCTTCTTGCTAAAACTTGACTAAATGCACAAAGATACTAAATGTAACCTACAACCCAAGGTCAAGGCTAAGTAAGAAACAAGATTCAGAGAACGGCTTAAGTTTTGTCAAAGGAGAGTCTTTGTTATTGGTTATTTCTGTAGCAGAACTGGTTTCCATAACCTTTTATGGACAGGGTCTATACTGTACTGACTGGCCTGGAACTCATTTTATAGACCTGGCTATTTTCAGACTTATAAAGACCTGCTTGTCTCTGCCTCCCAAGTGCTAGGACTAAAGGAGTGAGCCATCATGCTCAGCTAGTGGAAACTTCTTAAATTAACCACTATAAAAACACGCAAAATGGGTTAAAGAAATATTAAGTAAAGCAGAGTATAATAGTACATACATAGCTTAAACTAGGATGGTGGTATAGGAGCGGCTGTGCCCTTGAACCTGTCTCAGTGAGCTGAGCCTCCTCTTACGTGGAAACAATATGATGGAGTACACAAGAAGCGGTTCATTTGCCACCAGGCCAATGCCTCAAGATGCAGCCAGAGCTTTAATCAGCTCAGGCTGCTGTAACACAACCCATATCTTATGAACAACAGTTTAGCTTCCAGTATTTGGAAGGAGCCTGATAGCAAGGTATGGGCAGTTAGGTTGTGGCGAGTGTCTTGTGGGTGGCAGACCATCAGGTTGAGATTGTACTTCACATAGTGGACAGCAGAGTGAAGGATAGACAGTCTAAGACCACTCAGTTTTACTCGTGAGAGTGCCATTCTGATGACCTCACCTAACCAAAATGTCCCAAAGACCTGCCTCAGAATAACATCACAATGAAGGACAGAGTCCCAGCGTCTCAATTTAGATCTGGAGGATCCAAAAACTCAGTCCACAACAGCGAGGAACTTGTAGATTTTGGTCCACCGTGGATATTGAGGGTTGTCACTGTCTCCTAGAAACTAGTACATCCACTTATCAACAGGATGCGGAGCATTTAGGACATTTTGCAAATCCGTACACTGGTATTACTTCTCTGAGGCAGGTTTTCTAAAGAAAACCACAAGGGCTCCAGTTCTTATCTGGTCTTCATTTACCGTGGCGAACTGGGTGGGGACAGGGTTTGAGGAGAGACTGCCTCTGTAAATACATGGTGCACTTCTGAGCTTTCTAAGATCTAGCACATTGGGATGTGTGTGGAAGCAGATTACTGTAGCATCTTCAACTCGTAAGATGGAGTAGGCAACACTGCAATTCTTTATTCCAGTTCCTTGCTTACTGCAATGCTTTGTCATCAGCCCAAATACTTAACAAGGAAACACTAGTCAAGTACAGCACCAGAGACTTCCTCTCTCACCCTAGCAACATGTCAGCCTCAGGCACCAGACAAAAACACACAAAGCTACGTGTGGGGTCCACGTCAATGAGAGTAGAGGGCTTTCAGCGTAGTGTGTAATGGAGTCCTGTTCCAAGGTTCGTATTAAGATTCACTTCTAGCTTTGGTACATTTCATTAGTCGCAGGTATGTTCCCTGGTATCTTGACTTCATGTCTTTGGAGAGAAGCTGGGGGCCGGCTCAGGAGCATTTGACAAAGTGCTTCGCACAGCTAGATGTGAATTGCGCTTGCCTAAAAGCTCACGCTGAAACCATGAGCAGGGTTGACCCACATGCTGCCGGGTTTTCCTTCACCGGACAACCTTGTGAGACCTCTAGGAGCGAGAAGCGCGCCAAGAACGAGGAATCGAAGGCGCCACCCCAGAAGACTTATCACTCACTGCTCTGCACCAGCACCCAATTAGAGAGACAACAAATAAAATGGAAGCTCCTGCTCGGTGGGAACCCAGGCCTTGCGTTCAGACCGGAGGCCCCAGCGAGCTAGGTGAGCAAATAAGTAGGGTGAAGGGAATGTTCCTCAAGTCAGCTTCATTCAAACCCGGAGGACAGCAGACCCCGCCTCCCCTCGCCACCGCCTGCTCAATCGCCGCGCGCTCCGGGTGTGAGCTCGCCCTCGGGGAGCGGCTTTCAGCCGAGGAGGCGGTGGCAGAGGCGGTCCGGGCAGTCCCGTTCGGACGATAGGCCCAGGCAAACAACACCCATTTTCCCCTCCCCAGCTCTGGGTTCAACTCCCACTCGGCCCCGGCCACGCCCTGCTGCCACCGCCCCCTCGGGCAGTTCTAGGCTCTGCAACCAGGCCGCGCTCGGGGGGCGGGAGGAAGGTGGTGCCTCGCTGGGGTTTCCGCCAGAAACTACAAGACCCGAAAGCCTTTGCGCCAGAGGCCCGCCCGCCTCCGCCCACGACTGAGGCGCATCAGCGGCATCACCCAATGAAAGCCGAGCCAGGGAAAAAGGGCGCCCGGGTCCGGATGCGCCTTAGGAAAGCCATGCTCACGCCGCGGGGGCAGCGGGCGGTCCGGCTAGCGCGCGGGGCCACAAGAAGCCCACGCTTCGTCGCGTCCGCTCCGCTCTCCTCCCGCGAGCCTAGTCCCATGCTTTTCTTCCGCGGCCCCTCGCAAGCTGCTGTCGTGCGCTTTTGAGTGGAGGGCGCCGGGAACTGAGGAGGGGGCGGGATATCCTGAGACAACAAGTTTGGCTGTATGGAGGGCCTG
>LOJH01065504.1:0-10459 GCA_001685095.1 Ellobius talpinus | reverse complement strand
AGGCTCAGGGAAGATGTGCTGATGGACAGTCACATAGGACATCACCAACTGATCCAGGGCTGGCATCCTCTGTGCCTGGAGCACAGGGTCTGGTGCGTGAGAAGTATGTGGAGACAAGGGATGGCTGGTGGAGCTGGTATGGGGACAACCTCACACACTCCTCCTCACTTAGCCAGCCAATGCTTCCGCCTTTGAACATCAGTTCTCAAAACCTCTGGGAAATGCTTCCAGAGGGGCTGATTGAAAGGTGACTCCTTCATAAGGCAGGAGCCCAAAGTAGGCTGGACTACCAGGTGAGTGTGGAGCACACTTTGGAGCTCAGTGCACAGTCTGATGCACTAGAATACTGTGCTTTTCTACTCCCCTGTCATTGGTTAGGGGTAGAGAAGCATAGGGCTTCCTTCCGGATGGAAGCCTTAGGGACCTTAGGGAGATGGGATCTGCAGGTTCAAGAGTTCTGGAATGGGGAAAAGGGTTTTAAATACGTGACTGCAATTCCTGGGAGCTCCAGGGAAGGGGCAAGCTAGAGAAGGAGCAGATGTGCTCTGTCTCCTTCAGTCTAAGGTTTTGGGGGCTCAGGGCATGGGGTCTGACAGCTCCTTTAAGTCCCCTGGTCTCTGCCATCAAGTCTCTGGGACAGCCAGCACTAGCCCTTTCTGCCAGAGAAATGAATGACTAAGCAGGATAGAAACTAGTTAGAAGGGGATTAAGTGAGGAATGCGGAAGGACCAGAGGGAGAGGCTTATCTAGTGCCTTTGGGCCTAAAGAAGCCACAGATACCACTGTCACCTCCACCTTCAGTCCCATTTCATACCAGAACTCTTAGGAGTAGCTAACAGGCAGAAGCAAGTTAAACTCAGAAAACCTGCTTCACAGTCATGTGAACCACAGGCCATTGTGACCTAGGGCTGGCAGTGGGGAAGGACGGACTGGACACTCAAGTATTTAAAGTCCAGAATATATGTGATGGTGGAGAACCTTCTGTCACCAGGCACTATAATGAATGACAACATTCCCTCTGCTTCCTATTCAGGGAAAGTAAAACAACCAGAAAGTCGGAAGGCCTTAGCAAGCATTCAACAATCTGCTATCGAGAGCAGCAAGTCCTAGTCTGAAATCTGACAGCTATTAAGTAAGTCTGTACAGACAGAGTTTCCTAAAACTGAAAGTGCAAGATACAATACAAAGGACTGATTGCCGAACAACCAAACTAGATGAAAAGATGGGGGGAGGCTCTTCAGAAATGTTCAAACTCATAATCTTCTTACTTCATAGTACTGAGTGCTGGGGTGCCACATATGACCTCACGGGCCAGAAAATTTTTATTCCTACTCATTTGTGAATTAATTGGTTCATGAACTAGAGTTATATTGAAGGTCATCTCTGAGAGCTAAGACAACACAGGTTGAACTAACTTCCCCTCTCTGACCTCGTTAGTGCTTTTGTGGCCAGCTAACAGTGCAGTGGTAGCCAAAAGGACTGCAGTGATTGAACAAGCTCAGTCCTGGCTCCATTAGGGCAGGCCCTGGTTAAGGACCTGTGGGCAGAGGCTCTCCCTTACCCACAAGTGAAGAGGCTTCCTAGGTCTTCACTGGGACTGACCTCATAGCTAAAGAGTTAGACCCAGAAGAGGAAGAGAGGGACAAGGCAACAAACAAGCCTGAGGCCAGACAAAGCAAAGCCAAGCAACTCGAGGAAAGCAGCAGCAAGCAAAGCAGGGGAGCAATCAGAAAACAGGATTATTGCCTTTAAAATCACTAAGGTTTAGTAACTTTCCAACATTAAAAAATAAAACGAAAGGTCATATAGCCTGGTTTTAGCAGGGACTGGGGTCTCTCCCTCTTTCTTTTTGTCTTCCTTTAAGTCAAAAGATCAAAGGGGGGAAAATGAAAAGGATAAGTAACCACGGTTGGTTAAAGTAGACGCCACGTGCTCTCTGGTGGTTGCTTTAGCAAATCATGCATTGTAACAGACTCTCACTCACTGCCCACAGGAGGAGATGTAACGGCGGAAGAGGTGGAAGGGGAGGATTTGACTGGTGCAAGTGCAGCTGAATAGGAGCTAGGAACCAGTTTTACGTCAAGGTGTTGGCTCATGTTCTGTCGCTTTAGGGCTCCCTTAAAAGAGGCTCCCGTCTGGAATGTGTTAATTACTTCAATCTGCAAAGAATCAGAGAGTAAGACAGCTTTGCTCCACAGTCAGAGAGAAGGGAGGAAGAGGAAGGTGGGGTCAGGAGGGTGGGGCGGGGGGGGGCGCAGAAAGCCAGAGGGCTAGTCCCTCAAACCCAGAGCAGCAGGTGAGGATGAGGTTGGGAGGGCATTAACTGTATATCACACTTCACTTAAGGAACACTTTGCTATGGATTTTCAAACACCCAGCTATGACCCCTGTGGCCTAGGATGGAGAGGTGTCCAAAGGCCTTGAAAACCTAAAGGAACTTCTCCCTACCACTAACAGCTAGGCGGAGGCCAGGAGCTTATTTGTCATTTTGACCTGTCCTCTTAAAAATAAGGCAGGCAGAAACTGTGGTCAGTATGTAAAATAAATGAAAAAAAGTTAATTAAATATAATTTCAAAAATTAATTAATTTTAAAAAAGGCAGCCAATTTGACACAACGGAAGCGAAGTATGGATTAGTGAAATTTAGGGTTCAGGAGCCTCTAAACCAACTAAGTCAACTATGTTTACAAAATTTTCAGGAAAATAACACACGTTTAAAGAAAAATGGGCAGCAGAGTAGTCCACACATGGCAGCCATGGTGGAAAGACTCTTAGACTGACTTGCTTAGTTTGGTCACAGCATCTTTCACGACCAGTCTTCCTCTGGCTGCAGTGGAGCTCAGGTGGCCTCTTAGAAATCCACTCATGGCATTACTTAAGCACTGGAGACCTTCACAGGCAGGCAGGCCTGCAGACAGGAGGTCTGCAGTTTCCAGCGAGCTGGCCCCAGGCACTTTGGCGGTGCCTGGAGGCTATAGCTCTCCAAGTCTACCTGCCTACCACACCAGGCCTCAGGCTTTCAGCTTGCTCTGCCTCCAAGATGGAGACAATTAATATCATCACTTTCCCACAGAGACTGTGATTTGGGGGGGTCTTCATCAATCTACTAGCCTTCTCTTTGATCCCTAAGTCATAAGGAACAAACAGAACGGGATTTGTTTATCCTTCTGAGATCTGTTGGGATCCCCGTAGGAATGAACAGTCCAGAAGGACGGGAAAGACACTGTTTCTGTCCTGTGACTGCATCCACAGAAGGTGAGGCAGACGTCTCCTCTAGTATGCAAAGCCACTGAGGGAAGCCATGATGTGCTTAGGGGTGGCCTCGGGTGGAGGCCAAGGCTAAAGCACCACCTTTTCCTCACTTAGGAGCTTTCCTGTTTCGGTGGAAGAAGGAAGAGGCTCTTTCCTAGATGCATACAGAGTTACAAGGTCCAACTTCCACGATGAAATTGCATGTCATGTTTACTGTTCTAAGAGTCCAGCCCTTTAATTCTTCAAATATTTGCTTTCTAGCGCTTTTACCTCCCCCAAACTAAAGGGGAAAGGGAAGAAACGCCTAGAAATCCCAACCAGGACAAAGCAGTAGTTTGACAGCACCTCCCATCCGACCTGTTGCAATGGGATGGGCAATCTGGACCAGCAGTATGACAGTAAGGGGTTTTTGTTAGGCTCCCACCAAGGCTGAGCAATGGATGGGGTGGGAGGGCTTCAGGCATGGACTCGGCATCATCTGCTCAGAGGTGCCAACAGCAGTGGCATGGATGGATCCTGTCAAGGCATCTTTAATAGACTGCCTTTGGAGCCTAAGTCTAGGCTTCTGCTTCCCTGTTTTGGAGGTGGGATCTAGCTCTATAGCCCAGGTTGGCCTGGAACTAGAAACCCTCAGTAGTCTCCTGAGTGCTGAGATTATAGACAGATACCACCATGCTTGGTCTCAAATTTAGGCTTTAAAGCCGTTTCCCAGCTACTGTATGCTCTAGCAGGGAAAGAGGTATGCCTAAATCTCCATGTGCAGTGGGACTGGACTGAACAGGAGTACAGGTGAGGGAATGGACACTGGCAGTGAAGGGGGAGGAAGGTCCATGAATCTCTGCTCCCCAGAGGAAGACTGGCAAGAAGCCAAGAGGCTCTGGAATGAGGGATCCTGGTTAGGAAAAACAAAACAAGACAATCACATGGTAGAAGAGGAGGCAGGTGTTCCTGAAGGGAAGAAAAGCAAAGAGGTTATTTTGAAAAGAACAGACCCAAAGGACAGCAATGGGGGCTTTAGAGGTGGGGACGTGACATCATGAGGCAGTCTGCAGGTCACAATTCGATTCCCTTCCGGGCAGAGAGAGGAAAGGAGCCCCAGAGTTCCCTACCTGTATCTTGCCCATGTTTCTACCTGGTGTCTTGTCAGGGAAGGACAATTCCTACTGAGTAAACAGTTGAGGGTGTGCATTCATTGCTCTTCCCTGTGCACTAAGGGCGGATATGTGTGTACACACGGTGGGGTGGCCAGGCAATTTTCTAAACCAGTCGAAGGTCAGTTTTTGAAAATAAAATATTTTCGGGATCTCTAGCCAACTAGGAGGAAGAAACAGGCCTTGCTCCAGAGAATCCCCTTGAGATCTTAGAACTGGTGGTTTGTTCAGGAATCTTGAGACTAAAACAGGACAGGGTCGAGGGGCTGGAGCAGAGGAAAAGCACTGTCAATGCCAAGGCCAGTCCGTTTACCCACAAGGTAGTTATGTGAGGAAAGTGGAGAAAAAAAAAGCTACAGTTAGGGCGACAAGCAGGGGACTTACTTGTACTCCATTTCAGAAATGACAAGAAGGGAAAGGGGTCAGAAAAGAAGGACAGCATCTTCCTCTTTGGGAAGCAAGTCTGAATCCTTCAAAAGATATCAGTGGAGAGACTGTTGTTCATACCCACTTAATCATCAGGTTCCCCAGAGAGGCCTTACATCAACCAGGATGATGTAGGCAGGAGAGTTTCTTTATCAAAGACCCCCAGGTAACAGCTTCTACCACAACAGCAGCATGAAGGTCATGCCAAGTGACTGCCAGGGATGCGGAGTATTCCTTCCAGTTTTATGAAAACGGGGTCTCTTATTCCTTCTTAGGGGGCAGGGAAGGGCTACACATTTCCTATGTTGGGGTCAAGACTGGGGTTGGAATAGACCTTATGCGGGAAGGCACTTTCACTGACAGGCCTAAGGGGTGGGCTGTAGGGCCAACCACAGCTGAGGAACTTAGTGACCCATGGCTCCAGTCTGTTGACTATTGCCTCCAAGAGGAGTCCCACAGAGACCTCTGGCCCTGTTGACCCCTGAAGCTACAGAGCACAGGCTGCCCTTCAGCAGTGAGCCTTAGGAAAGGGTAAGGGTAAGGCTGCTGGGAATCTCTGCTTTCCTACTTCTTCCCAGGATGGGGAGATCGCTTCCCTCAGGGTAATAACAAGCTACTACAGAGTACCTGAGTCTGAATCCGGTTCAGGCCACGGACCCAGAGCACCTGGCCCCTGCGCAGCTCCATCTCAGCAAGATCAATCTCCTCCAGCCCCTCGGCGTCCTTGGTGATCTCCTCCTTGGCAGCACCATGTCCAGCCTCCTTCAGGAACTTCAGAGACTGGGTAGGTATGGCAGAGATGACCTGAGAGCAGTCGCAGCAAAGGGAGAAGAAGAGATTGTTAGCTGACCTGGGCCAGTCCCCCAGGAGGCTCCTCTGCCCTAAGCCTTTCTCACTAGGACAGCACCAAGAATCACCAATCTGTTAACCAATTGTTCCAGCTGTCAGCTCTCAGGAAGGTGCCAGCATTCAGGGACACACAGAAGGGGACTTAATTCCCATAACCTCTTAGCCCTGTGCCTTCCCACACTCACTCTGTCTCTCTCTCTTGGGTCTTCCTTCCCAGTGTAAGCCTTGTCTTTTAAGACAACAAAATTACAAGGCAGGCACACAGTGGGAAGAAGAAATGGGGCCTGGGGCAAACCAAGCTGGGAGGAGGGTACATCATATGCATAGAGTTGAGGGGCTGAGAAAGGAATAGGAAGATAGTTAGCTAAGAGTTTCACCCCTTCCTTAATCCCAACCTTAGTCTGTGAAGTGGCACTAAGAGATTCTCAGTTGAGACTTGAGATCTGGAAAGAAGGGCCCAGGTATTAAGGGAAGGATGAAACTCTTAGCTAAGCTGACATTATTGTAATTAATATTAACACTCACTAAGTACTTGTAACAGGTATTGCCATATTTTTTTGTATAGTAACAATTAGTGATGACTCTGTTATCCTATGTTGAGGTCCCTGATAAATGGAGTGGTTAAGTAACTTGCCTATGGCTGCTCAGCTTGTGAAAAGGAGAAGGGTGGGGCTGGAGAAATGGCTCAGTGGTCAAGAGCACTGACTGTTTCTTCTAGAGGTTCTAAGTTCAATTTCCAGCAACCTGGCATGGTGGCTCACAACCATCTGTAGTAAGATCTGGCACCCTCTTTGGCATGGAGGCAGAACATTGCATATATAATAAATAAATAAATCTTTATAATAAATAAATAAATCTTTAAAAAGGAACTGGAGAGATGGCTCAGTAGTTAAGAATACTGACTGCTCTTCCAGAGGTCATGAGCTCAGTTCCTAGGCGCATGGTGGCTCACAACCATCTGTAATGGGTGTGGCCGACTCTGTGAACTCTTCTACTTTTAAGACCCTCAGATTTATTTTTTTAATGGAAAATTTCTACTTCTCTTTGAAAAAGGCTAAGTTTTTGCAGCCCCTAGGCATGGGCAGAGAACATAGGCCCCTGAAATGAAGGCAGTGAGCACCCCAACCCGGCACCCCGAGATGGAAGGAGCTTGAAACCATGATGGAGGGAAGGAGGGGGGAGGAGGTGAAACGGGAGCTGGGTGACTGTGGTCACTTGTCCCTTTCCTTCAGAGCTGAGAGGCCCGCAGCCCCAGAATCTGTAGAGAGCACCCCACACTCACCTGACCCCACAGAAGTTCTCCAATCCCTATGAAGAGGCACCACATCCACTGCTCCATGCTGAGGTTCGTACAGCTGAAGGGCTTACCCCCAAATTCCACGATGAGAATCTGAAACAGAGCAAAGGGCAGCCCACCATTATGGAAGCAACTCATGGGGAGTCAGCCCTCCCCACCCATCAAGACTAACAAGGCAGCAGAGACCACAGTGCCTCCTGCAGAGCCCAAGTGGTACAAGTCCTTATTTTCTTGTGGCACAGGAAAAAGAAACTCTAGAAGTGAAGGGTGACAGATACAATCTTTTTAAAGCACTTCAATGGGACTCATGCTATCACATGACTATCATGACAGTGATTAATATATGGTCTGGTCAGAGCAGAGGAGGCTGGAGGCCAATAGGTGACAGAGAGAAGGCACAGCAAGAAGAGGAACAGAGTCGGGAATGGGGTGGAGGGAGGGGCTTTGTTGAGAGAAAAGCCAGCTTATTTTTGAGATTGTGTGTGTGTGTGTGTGTGTGTGTCTATGTGTGGGTCTGTACTCTGATCCACGTGTCGCAGAAGCCAGAAGAGAGTGTTAGGTCCCCTGGAGCTAGAGTTACAGGTGACGGTGGGTCAAATGATATGGGTGCTGGAACTCAAACATTGGTTCTGCTGAGCCAGGTCTCTAGCTCCAGGAGGATGTTCTTTTGTGCTGTGACCTGCTCATAGTCCTTTGTAACCACGTGCCTTTGCGAATCTCTGATTACAGCAAGAAGGAAGGGACTCATCTTCCCACTACCAGGCAGCTGTGCTGCTGACCCTGCTTCCTGTAACGGGAGCCCAGGCCTTGGTTAGCACAGAAGCTGCACATGCACCAACCTATCACTCTTTCCTCTGTGAATCAGGTGACATTTCAAGCATAAACCCATTCAGAACAAAAGGGCAGGGGTGGGGAAGAGGGTGGGGAGCTTATATTACCTGAACATACACATTTTACGTGTGCAGGCACGGAAAGGGGGTAGAAGATAGTGGCCCTTCTCTTGGTCACTATATGAACTACCCCGTACATTTAGAAAGATCATGAAAGTATTCTGCAAGCCACATTTGCGGGTCACATGCTACCTTGCCCTGGAGCACTTGACTGGGCTCAGGTCTAGAACAAGGTGCACGTGGAAGCAAACTGAGAGTCCCAGCCTGTTTACTCACAGCCATGGTCCCCAGAAATCCCTCTCTCCTCATCTTGGGCACATCAGAGGCCTGGCTCCCAGCTTCTGCTCTCCAGCCCCAAGCCCTCCTACCCCAGCTTCAGACAGAATCTCACCTGGCAGAAGAATGTGCCTAAAACCACAGAGCAGAAGATGACGTTGCGGTAGATGCCTGCAAAGACGTTCTTCTCGCCGTGGATCTTGCGGGAGTTGATCTCGTTGAAGAGTTGCATCAGCACAAAGGTGTTGAAGACAATGGTGTAGTGCTGGCTGGGCGGGGAATGGAGAGGCGCCTTCCTGCCACTGTCAATGTCGAACAGTTTATCGCCTAGTGGGACAGGACAAGTTTTAGAGGATGACCGTTATGGTGATGTCTTGTCTGTGCTGTAACAAATAAAGCTTGCCTGACTCAGAGTGTGGAGCTAGCCACTAGTTAGCCACAGAGGCCAGGCAGTGGCGGCACACACCTTTAATCCCAGCACTTGGGAGACAAAGGCAGTCGGATCTCTGTGAGTTCAAGGCCATCCTGGGCTACTTGAAATTGATCCAGTCTAAAAGAGAAACAGAGCCAGGCTGTGGCTCACACCTTTAATCCCCGTACTTGGGAGTCACACACTTTTAACTGCAGCACTAGGGAGGTGGAGTTAGGAAGGGACATGGCTGGGCAGAGAGAGGAGTATAAGGTGGGAGGAGACAGGAGCTCAAGTCATTCAATCTGAGGACTCATGGAGATAGGATCTTGCCCACTTAGGCCTGAGGATTCAGTAGAGGTAAAAAGTCTCTCTAGTGGCTGGCTCCTTTACTTCTCTAATCTTTCAGCATTTGCTCCAATATCTGACTCTGGGTTGTTATTATTAAGACCAATTAGAATTCTCACTATGGACCGAGGTCTCAGTGAGGGTTCAGGCTAAGATATAACACGTTAGGACAATCATGCTGGTAGCTTCTGACTGTTACAAAGTCCATTTTAACTGGGCCAGCTTCTGAGTCATGCTAGTTATTGAACATTTTGTTTTTAAAATAAAACATTTACAAATTATTTTAGATTTTTGTGCTTTATTCTATGTGTACGAGTGTTTCGTCTGTATGTATGCCTGTGATCCATGTGTGTGCCTGGTGCCACTGGAAGGGGCAGCAAATCCCCTGGAACTGGATTCACAGATGGTTGGGAACCATGTGGGTGCTGAGAGCTGAACCTGAGTCCTCTGCAAAAGGAATGGGTGCTTTTAGGTGAGGAACTCTTTCTCCAGGCCCCGTTAATGAAACATTTTAGATGTTGCCTCTGGTCCACCCTATCTGATTTTGTCAGTTAGTTGGCATCTGTTCCCCTGCAGTGTGGCATGACAGGAAGCAATGCGCACAAGTGGCTGTGTGTTGGGGATGCCCAGGCAGCACTCATGGGTGAAGCTGCTATTACACCAGCCTGCTCTTCACCATCTACCAAACAACCCTCTCTTCTCAGCCGTTCTCTGTCCCCAACAGAGCTAACACCCAGCAGCTGCCCTCCATCCCCCAGCTGCGGCTCACCGGCAAAGACGAGGACAAAGACAACCGTGAGCTGATACACTGCATGGCCCAAGATGTTCTTCATCATAGTGCGTGAGATCAGAGGCTTGTTTCTTCCGTAGGGGCGGCGCCTCAACAGAGACTCGGTAGGGGGCTCTGTGGCCAGGGCCAGTGAAGCAAAAGTGTCCATGATCAGGTTAACCCACAGCATCTGCACGGCTTTCAGCGGAGAATCCTGGTAGGAAGATGAACCAGGCCTTTTAGCTTGCTCCAGAAACCAAGCCCGTCCCATTCTCCAGCTCCATCACTCCCTTGAGGGGGCTTAGTTCCCTCTCACTACCCACTAGATCTTGAATTTGGCTACCTAGGTATGGATTGACCTTGACAAATTTAGTTCTCATCACTGTAAGGGGAAAATAACATCTGCCTAGCAAGGTCACTTTGAAAAGACAAAGATAAGCCACACAAATGTACTTCACAGTAGCTGACAAAAAATGCTACATTAATGGTAGGTGAATGATGTGGGATTCCCCTCTGTATGCTGTGAATGTGTTCTGTTACCACTGGTTAATAAAGAAGTTGCTTTGGCCTGCAGTAGAATAGAGCTGGGGGCTGGGGGACACGACTAAACTGAATGCTAGGAGAAAGTAGGTGGAGT
The DNA here is from genome assembly GCA_001685095.1 of Ellobius talpinus. Lineage (NCBI taxonomy): Eukaryota > Metazoa > Chordata > Mammalia > Rodentia > Cricetidae > Ellobius > Ellobius talpinus. The sequence continues at coordinate 155 of LOJH01065504.1, read as the reverse complement.
CTGGGAGATGCCATGTAGTCACAGCTGCAGGAGACAAATGTGCTGGAACCTTGCCGGTATACCACGAGCGTCATGGTAAAATATAAAATAATAGAAATGGGTAAATTTGGGCTGGAGAGATGGCTCAGTGGTTAAGAGCATTGCCTGCTCTTCCA
>LOJH01065503.1:0-13372 GCA_001685095.1 Ellobius talpinus | reverse complement strand
TGTCATCTGTGCTCACTACCAAACAAAGGAGGAAAAACTCCGGGCTTAAAGAAGTAATCTAAACCAATTACACAGGGCACCAAGACTCATATCCAAATGTAGCTCCTACCAAAGTCACTCCTGGTAGCTGTACATCACTAGGAATATAGCACAGGTCACTGACTACTCTCTGTGCTAGAGCGCTAATGTGCTGAAACACTGAGAACTTTAACAAGGACAGAGCCCGCACAGCTGTCTCACACAGGCTCTGTTCACACCAAAGCTCCTCAGAGACTCGAGTCATCTGCTCTCCTCCCCTCCATTCTTCCCTTCCTTTGTTCCTTCCTTTATCAGCAAGTGTCCAGTGCTCCTATGGACCAGGCTCTGCGTAAAGTTTGCCTTCAAAGAAGATGGGCATCCCCAGTCTAGGTGACAAGCTATGAGAGTGTCAATCATTGGCCATGGCAACAAATACTGACCTGGCAAAGGAAGTTCCTCACCTCGCAGGCAACGGAGGCTCCTTGCCGGGACCAAGCAGCAAGCAGTTACCCCACACTTAATGTGCAACTTAATAAGAAGGGCAATAAAATAAAATTGGAAAGAAATCCAGGTGCTCAATGTCAGATACCGAGAATGTAGAATGGGGTATTATAGGAGGGCTCCTGTGTTTTTCTTAATTTTTAATCTTATTTTTAAACCCACCCTAAATCCTAATTTCTAGGCAGTCATGTGGAATCCATAGGCAGGGCCCATTGAGCCTGTTAAGGTTTGCAGGTTTATGGGAGTGAGGAAGCACCGAATGAATGTGTAAGAAGTGGGTGGAGTCCTGAGTGGATATATGTTGTTGACATGTATACAGCCATATAAAGGACTCTGATACCTCATGGGAATGATGAAGCCTTTCCTGGGGTCAGGCTCAGAGAACTGGAAAAGTCTGATGCAAATAAGAGTGTTTACTAACAATGTATGCAGAAACTATCACCTACAACTTCCTCTTCTGAGATGATTGATCCTTACAAAATCTACCTAAGTAGACCACCAGTAGAAATCAGCTAAACCTGCCTGTTTTCTGAGCTGTAGACAGTAACCCTGCCTCCTCAATTCAGTTATAAAAAATAATCATGCTGAGTTTCTGGGCAGCTGGTGCCCTCCCACCTGACCCCAGCTTTTCCATATACATGTCTGTGTGTCTGAACTTTCTTCATTCCCTTGTCACTCCAGTGGATTCTTGAAGTCATGAAGAGTGTGGCACTGTCCCTACCAAAGTCATGTTGAAATAAAATGGCCATTGTAATGACATTAAAATTACTCTAAGAGGTAATTGGTTAAGAGGATTCCATCCTCATGAATGGATTCATGCCCTTTTCTCCAGAGCATGGTTCTGACAAAAGCTGACTTTTCTAACTCGATCTGTTGTTAGCTTGCCTGTCTACCACATCATGAGGCAGTGTGTGCCACCACCATACTCTTGAACTCCCCAGCCACCATGATTCTGCTTTAAATAAATTTCTGTTGTATATAAATTACAGGCTATAGTATTCTAGCACCGTAAAAAGGAGTGTGGGGATTTGGGATGTAGCTCAGTGGTTGAACACAGTATCCTACAGGCCTTTGTTCAAACCCCAGCACCGAGAACAGTCAAAAGGGAAGGAGACAGGAGGAAGGGAAGGAGACAAAGTCAGAACCACCACAACTTGCCTAGAAAGACTGTGCTGCCAAGGAAATGTAAGAAGGCCCTTTGGAGAGTGCCAAGTGTGCTGGCTAATTTCACATCAACTCGACACAAGCTAGAGTCACAGCACAGGAGCAGCCTCAACTGAGAAAATATCTCAGGAGGAATAGACTCCAGGCAGGGCTGTAGGGCGTTTTCTTAATTAATGATATATGTGGGAGGGTACAGCCACTGTGCATGGCATCAGCCCTGGGCAGGTGGTCCTGGGTACTATAAGAAAGCAGGCTGAGCAAGCCATGAGGAGGAAGTCAGTAAACAGCACCCCTCATTGACCTCTGCATTAGCTCCTGTCTCCAGGTTCCAACCCTGCTTCAGTCCCTACCCTCACTGCTTCTGATGATGAACTATGATACAAAACTGTAAGTAAAATAAACCCTTTCCTCCCCAAGTTGTTTTTGGTCATGATGTTTTATAACAGCAATGTAGCCCTAGCTAAGATACCAAGCAAGCATCCACTGCCTCTGAAGGAAAGAGTAAGTTTACAAGAATGCAGCAGTGAAAATGAGTCATTAGAACCCCAAAACTGGCACCCACAGAGTGAGAATTCTCCTCTCTATTCCTATTATACCCCTACTATATGCTATGTCTCAGAAGTTAGTTAGGGAAAGTTTGTTGTTGCTGTATTTTTATTTTTTAAAGTATGTGTATCTGTGTGCAGATTTGTGCATGTGAGTGCAGTGCCTACAGAGGCCAGAAGAGAGCATCAGATCCCCCCCCCCAGATCTGGATTTCCCTCAGGTGCTGGGAACTGAACTCCAGTCCTACACCCTCAACCGCAATACTGTCTCTCTGCTCTCAATTAAGGGAACTCCTGAGGAATAGTTAATATAGGAAAGTATTTAGGCCACTTTCAAAATACACATGTAACAAGTTTTACAGCAATTTATGAGACAAAAATGCTACAAGTAGCCCAGAATTGCCTGGGGAATCAATCTGGAATAAAAACTCCAGGATTTGATCCATATACTGGAGCCAGTGTTAGTTAACAGAGATAGTGTTCTAGTTTGCATTTGCTGCTTTGATAAAGTGTGGGCAAAACCAACCTGAGGAAGAAAGGGTTTATTTCATCATTTCATCGTGCAAGTTATTGTCCATTGTCAGGGAGCTCAAGGTCAGAGCTAAAACAGAGACTGTGGAGGAGCATTGGTTACCGGCTTGCTTTCTCTGACTTGTTCAGCTACCCTTCTTTTATAGCCAAGGCCTTCTTGCCTAAGAACTGAACCTCCCACAATGAGGTGGCCCCTCCTAACTCAATCAAGGACATGACAGATCAAGAAGCAGTCATGAAAATGACCCACAGACGTACTAATAGGCCAACCTGATAGAGGCACTTCTTCAGTTCAGTTCGTCACATTGACCAGTGAAGATAGCATGGCCAACAGAAGTAGATATTGCTTAATAAAAAATGCTGGGACTAAGATTTAAAAAAATAGCAGACAAAATCAATCAATCAATAAAAACTCAAAGGATACCCCCTTGGATATATAGGTGGCCCAATAATTTCAAATAAAAATTAAATGATAAAGAGCTGAGGAAACAATCCATCCCAGGTGTGATCTTTAATCCTGACATACAGAAGGCTTGAGTGACGGTGAAGAGTTCAAGGCCACCCTGGGCTACATAGTAAGACCATGTTCTAAAGCCAAAATGAGAGAAAGTCATTAATATTACTCAGGATCTCAGGATAGCAAATATGTTTCTAAGCAAGAATGCAGATACAATAAACTAGAAGTAATCTAACTACATAAAGATTAAAAATGTATGTAGAAAATACATATGACAAATGATAAGATTGCAAGAAAACTAGAGTATAATTTATAAGATATATGGCAATGATTAATTTATTACAAAATATAGTGTACTTTTAAAAATAGATAAGAGAAGGATGAAGGGGAAAATAGAAAAAATCTAAGCAAGCTGCACAAAAAGATGAAGCAAAAATATGAAAAATGTGCAGTCAAATACGAAGACACTAACCTTCCAATTTAAAGAAAATACCTTACCTATCAATGTGACAAAAGTATGCTGGTTTTAAACAAATTATGAAACAATAAGGTATTAAACAAAGAACTCCATTCATTACAGGCTGTGTTATATAAAAAACAATATATAAATCCCTAAAATTGAACAATCCAATAACCCTTTGTTATATGATTTTGTAACCTTCTCCATACTTTGGATTTATGAACTCCTAGTCCTCACACATCCAGAGACATGAGTTCACTTTGAGAAACACTTGTGTGTCTGTCTATGCCAAGGTGTTTGTCATGGCCTGGTTGGAACAACAGAGGAAGTGAGAATAGCCTGTGTGTGAATGTAGAGGGAACCAGTGAGACATATTTCACAGCCTTAGAAAATAGAATATTACTCATCTAGGTAAAAGAAGTAAGTTTAATTTATACACCCTGATGGGAGAACATATTGCTGATATACTGTTTGTAAACAAAGGGTAGCCCAGATCGATACGTGGGACACATTTCATTTGTGTAAGATGCATATTGTGTGTGCCACATATGGTTGGAAATGAATGTAAAAACACCTGCCAAACTGTGGGCTCCTCCGGGGAAGAAAAGTGTTTTCAACGAAATGTCTACTTCTTAAATTAAAAGTCTCTAGATTTTAGTAGAGATCATGCATCCGGTTTTGGTTTTGCTTTGTTTTCATTTCTTTATCTGTTAAAAAGAGAAATAAATTCGGTAATCTTTTCTTTGACCCTTGAGGCAATTTATTTGACCAAGGTGTGATTTCCTTCAAAATAAGAGCTCCCGTATGGTGCTTGATGTCTTCTTACACCAATGCTTATAGGCTTTGAGAAGGAGTTCTTTAAAAGGACCATACGGCTGCCCTCACACCAGCAGGTTTCCAGTGAGAGGTGCTGGCGCACTCATCAGCGGTCCATCTCCCCGTTCCCGCTGTCTCTCTTGAGTCTCACACTGCCTACTTGCTCCAGCTTCTATCTATGTGAGTCAATCCCGATTCCCTGGATTGCTCTCTCATTCTCTTTCTGACCTGAATCTGGTGACCGACTTCTGCATTCTGTCTTCCTCCTGTGTAACTAATCCCAGTTCACTAGCTGCGTACAAAGAGCAGATCTGTTCAGTCTCAGCCCACGCGCGGCTCAGGACTGTGCGTGGAGTATGGCAGCCTTCTGCACTGGAGACACTTAATAGCCAAGACTGCTTATCACGGGGAGAGCTGAGCGAGGCGCCATCCATCCATTTTAACACTTGTGTCTCCTGGAGATTTCAGAATGAACTCATTACAGTGAGCAATTGCTCCGGGATTCCAAGGGAGACCGGGAGACTGGATCCAGAAAGACCCAAGGAGTTCAGGGAGGGGTCAGCACGCAGTGGGGAAACTACACCACCCAGAGAATTAACAAGGAGGGTATGCTATTTGCCCTTTCCTTTTGACAAACTCTGGCTGTCTGACGACTGCCTTTGGGATTACTTTTCTAAGTGATTGTGGAAATATTGACAATTTAGGCGAAAATTTGAACACCTGGCTGGCCTTTCCATCTGGATAGGCCCCTGCTTACTGTTTTCAGCTTGTATATGTATGAGGGGCTCATTCTAGATCTTCCTTCAGCTTTAGCTCAAATGAACTGAAATGCAGAAGGTGACAGCGAGACATGAAAAAGCTGCCCTCAGTTAGCATCTATAGAGGATAAAGGTGTGTGTGTGTGTGTGTGTGTGTGTGTGTGTGTGTGCAAGCGCACGTGCATGCCTTTGGTCCCGAGGACAAAACTCAGGGCCTTGCATGTGTTTATCTTGAGCTATCTGCTTCCAAGTTTAAATAAAGGATTTCAAGTAAGTTTGCAGCCAGATAGGCCTAAATGTGAAGGAATCCCAGTGTGCAGAAGGCTCACCCCCTTACTGCTCAAACTCAACATGTCAACGCATTGTTAAGTACCAGGTATGTGCGTGTGTGTGTGGTGTGTGTAGGCAAGAATGTGAGGATGTGCTGATGGCAGATGCTAAGGGAATAAGACTGTTTCATACAAATAGTTAAAAAATGAGCTATGTTATTTTGTGAACCATACATGGGAAACTTTTAAAACACATACCACTGTTTTTCCTGGATTTGGGCTTGCTGAAGGAAGAAATAAAACAAGAACAAAAACAATGAAATTCAACAACACACCAAAGGGACTGTGCTTAGTTCAAAACTCTAGGCATGAAGCCCAAATAGATCCAGACCCAGCTTTATCCTCACACAACAGGGAAGATGATAAAACGCATTTACTTAGTCTTGCATCACGAGAGCCAAATGATTCCAAACTGAACTAATCCTGTCTATCCCAGGAGCAGTGTTTTGGTTCTCTGCACTACATATGTCAAAATGGTGATGCTGTGGCATGATACATTTCCACAACACCGCTTTAAGTGTGATCAGGCATATACTCCAACACATAAATGCTTTGTATACATTTGCTTAAATAAATAATTCATGAAACTACAAATACCTATCCCTGAAGCAGCTTCCAACTCTTAAACACTCAAAGCATGCTCACCCTCATTTTAAACAGGAGGAGATGAAGTGCAGGTTGCAATTCAGATGGAGGGGAGGGGATGCCAATCCACCGAGACCTATTTCAAATTAGCGAGGAGTTAGCTACTGGATACTAACACAGCAAGAAGAATTTTATTTCAAGGGCAAAATGTGGAGTTTAAATAACGAGAGCCTCCTGGTCCTGGTGTGGAAGCAAATCTGAGTGAGGGTGTGGATATCCAAGCAGATGCCTTTTCCTGGGTGTCACGAATGGGTGGAAGAACTGCTCTGTCACCTTCCTCCAACACGAAGGACCTCCAAACATAGCTCATCAGATACTCACCTCTACTCAGCAAATGTCTAATGCCTCCTGCGTCTAATGCCTCCTGTGTCTAAGCCTCCTGCGTCTAACGCCTCCTGTGTGTGTCTAATGCAATGAGCACAAGGATTGATACACGACAGCACAGAGCCCACTATTGCAAATCGCTGTCTGCTGATTGCCTTTTAACCACCAGAATTTTGCTCTGTGCTTAGTAATTCTGGATTTAAAGCATTTTCTGCTTTTTTTCTAGGCAAATTATCATCGCACCAGCCAGTGGCATTTATCAACTACCAAAAGCCTATCAGTGTCACCTAGATCTCTTAAAATCACAGGCTCCTTCCCAAGATCTCAGGCTAAAAAGGAAGAAAGTGTTTCAAGCTAGTTTATGTCCAAAAAGAACACAATTTCACACACAAATAGTGCACAAATACAGCTTTTTAAGCCTCCTCCAAAAGTGACTCCTTCTTAAGGAAGATCACTGTAACTGGTAATTTTTCCCCTTTTAGAAAAATTTGGCTGAGAATTAGAATGTCTGCCAGGCCAAAAAGCTCTAGCTATCAGAGATGGCGTGAAGCCATGATGAGATTCCGATACATTCTTCTTTGATCTGCATCTTGAAAGATAGGTTACCTCCACTTATTTGTGGTCTGATTCAACAAGACATTTCTCATGGTGGAAGGGCATGCTGTGAGAAAGTCCTTAAAAAGGAAACTGCACTCCTCAAGTTCTTTGTCCAAGCTAGAGGTGTTGCTCCCCGGGGAAGAGCTCTTCCATGCACACACAGTGACCTGAGCTCAGGCAGCGACACACACATGTGCCTAAAACCCCAGCAGTGTGGGAAGCAGAAAGAGGAGCACCAGTGGAGTCTGGTGGTCACAAGCCTAGCTCTAGGTTCAGGAAAAGGCTCTGACTCAAGAGATTACAGCAGACAACAATAGAAGAAGATGCTCAGTATCTTCTACTGGGTTCAAACATGAGCACATATGCATGCACATTCCTGTATTCTCACCTCACTAACACACACACAACCACACCACTGCCACTAATAATAATAATGATGATAATGATGATATTTACCTATGGAGAGAGAGCAAAGTTTTAGGTAATAGAGGGTGGAAAAGAGAGGAATGTTTAAAAAACCAAGGAGAAAGAGCAGAGATCATTCTGCAAGCGTCCTTCAGTGGTCTCTTTCATCCCACCTATGAAGAGGGAGCCATTTGAGTCCACCATACCAGTCTTTTACATTTCTGAAGACTTGCACATAGGCATTTTCCAAGTTCAGTCCCCAGAGTAGCATCATAAACACAAGGCATTCAAAAATACAAACTCCCAATGCAAATTCACCAACTTCAAGAACATTTTGAGTTCGGTCATGACACCACAAATGGAAAGTTCTTCACTTGAGTGCTTGTGATGGCCTACCGTCTCATGGAGTTTGTATCAAAACTGCTGCAAGAAAATGACTTTCAGGCTATGCATTTAAGGTTCATATGAGGCAAATTGCTATGGTGTTTAGAGTTCAGTTCTCTGTCCCCACTATCTCATAATACACATGCAAACATTCCCAAATCAGAAATACCTGAAATACTGATGGTCTCTAGTATTCTTGAATAAAGAGTGTTCTATTTGTAGTACCTTTTCAGAATCGCAGATCTTACTAGGCCCTAGTCATAACTTACCAAGTCAGAAACTTAGAAGCAATTAAGTGGGGACTCTAACTTCAGTGTATATCCAAAGTAGAGGCTGGTTTGTTAAAGCAAGGAATTACCTAGGCTTTCCCCAGAAAGTACCCAGACATCTGCACTGGTTTGGCCTGTGACTTCTGAGTGATGTCACTAGCCCAGGACTGGTGGACTTCCACATGGTGAGGGATCTCTGGCTGGAGGGCAGTCTCTGTGCAAATGATCTACTCCTAAATGCTCACCCCCGGGAGCAAGGGGAAGGGCACAAGAAGAAGACACAAGCAATAACATAAAATCCTGCTGTAGATGTCCATCCACCTGACAACTCTGCTCTGCAGATATGCTCCAAAGACTCAAAGTTGCAAGCCAAGTGCTTTTTTAGATCAAAAATGACCTGCAATACTCTGCACAGCTAAGCACAGAGGGACACTAAAAACACAGAGGTAAATGGATTTATTCCCTGGATTCCCAGAGAGACACCTGGTCTCTGTACAATGAAAGTGTTATTTGTGCTCCAAAGTGTTGACACTGTCCAGCTTTAACATTTAAGAATGTTCTTCCAAGCACCCCTTGCAGTCAAGTCAGTGTTTCTCAACTTGTGAGTTGTGACCCCTCTGGGGGTTGACTGACCCTTTCACAGGGGTCACCTAAGACCATCCCGCTCATCAGATATTTTCATTATGATTCATAAAGTAGCAAAATTACCATTACAAAGTAGCAAGGAAAATAATTTTATGGTTGGGGCTCACCACAACATAAGGAACTGCATTAAAGTGTTGCAGCCTTAGGAAAGCTGGGAATCCGTGTGCTAGGTGGAGACATACAGCAGTTCTAGGCTCCGTTTCCAGACAACAGACCCCTCAACACACAACCCTACCAGACCACTCCCTCTCTCTCCTCAAAGCAAGGACTTTATATAAACTCCACATTGAAGAAGCGCATGTCCTTACATCACCACCTGGAAGGAGCCACCCACAAGAGCTGTGCCTCCTGCACAGACGTTGCATAAGTAAGAAGCTAATGTGTGTCATGTTGGTTGACTAGTATTTGGAGGTTGTTTATTGCAACAGCTGTTATAATTATGCCACTAACCCATCCTCTGTCTTTGCACAGTGACTCCTACCTGACTCTCCTCTGTGATCCACTCACTTTACAGACAGGAGTTTAAGCACCCATTTTCCCTCAAGATTGTGGCTTTATTCACTGTACTCATTAAAAAAAAATCTTAGCATTGAAAAGACTCTGGCATAAAATGGACAATTAACAGATGTTCACTAAAGGGAGAGGAAGAAAAGGAAACAAAGGAAGTAAGTTAAAAAAAATCCAGTTATAAGCCGATTGGTGGTGATGCACACCTTTAATCCCAGCACTTGGGAGGCAGAGGCAGGCGAATCTCTGTGAGTTCGAGACCAACCTGGTCTACAAGAGCTAGATCCAGGACAGGCTACAAAAACTACAGAAAAACCCTGTGTTGAAAAAACAAAAATTTTCAGTTATACCACGTGGGCTGAGTCCACATATCTAAATACGTTCTTTAATATTGATTATTACACAGCCAATACCTGCCTGCTGTCATGGAGTTACTTCAGTCAGAATGGAGGCAGGGTTAGAAGCTCAGACCTCCACAACTGGGGGTTCTCCTTGGGGAGTTGTTTTGATCACTCCAAATGACTCACAGCTGCTCCTGAATGAGAAGAGCATGTAGTGGTGACCATGGGTGTGGCACTCTATGGCTCATCCCCTCATACCCTCAGGTCACTATGGTAGTAGTCAAATAAAATCTACCCTTCATTTAGCCTGCTTTCTCTCTACCATGTGGATGACCATGAGCCACTCCAGTCTCCAATAAAGCAGAGATCAAAGACATTCTTCCTGCTCCTTCAGAAGACTCTTCCTCAGTGTCATAGTGGCAGAGACAGAGAGAATGATCAAGTTAAGACAATAGAAGGAAAGCTTGTTACCTAGAAAACACTATACTTTCATGAGGAGTATAAAGTCATGAGGATCTGTGATTAAATAATGCAGTCATGACCACATGGTCATTCACAGCTAAAGAACAAAAAGCAAGGCCTGAATTCTCATCCCTTTGCCTCTTTGTTACTCTGGCATGCCCCCAGAGGAGGAGGTGACTACACAAGGATGTCAGAGGGGAAGAGTGCTCTAGGGTACCAGCGTCCAGTGTCCTCTTTGTGTTTGTTTGTTCTTGTTTTTGTTTTGTCAAGACAGGGCTTCTCTGTAGCTTTAGAGCCTGTCNCACCACCGCCCAGGTTTCTGGGTTTTGTTTTGTTTTGTTTGTTTTGTTTTTTTGTTTTTCCAGTGTCCAATTCTTAATATCCTCTGACAGACAGCTACAGGTTAGACCATTACTCCTGGTGGCTTTTAGCAACTAAAGCCCCACCAGCACAAAATGAACAAGTGACAGCCAGTGAGTGATGTCAACTTGACAGATTATGAGCTATTGCCCATTTACCTTAAATCATTTGCCTACAAACCATATGTATGAGAAGGTGTATGATGTACTTGCCTACCGGCCTCCCTGAGTGTCCACCTCTCTTCTTCACTTAAGCCCTTCCCCGGACTCTGTTCTCACTGCCATGTATTCACGCTCCAGTCACCAAAAATAGTCTAGATACAGTGATCCATCCTGGTAATCCCAGAATTCAGCAGGCAGAGCAGGATGATTGTGAAATCAAACATAGTGTGAAACCTCACCTCCATTTTTTTAAAAAAAGGGAATACAAATGGTGTTTTTGTTCATAAGCTAACTGATATTGAAATAAGGTTGGTAAATTTAATTAACTGATCATCATGTTTCATGGATGTTGCCACATTAGGAGAGCAAGCAAGATCTTCAGGTCACCTCTACTGTACAGTTTCTATTCTCTAGAGGATGATAGCTCCCTGGCAGGTATCAAATGCTTGCACATTCCATTCTACTTACACTGAATCAGGAGAAGGACACTCTCACCCTGGAAAAGCCTGCTGTGATCAAAGAGATGAAAAGCAGACACATTCCCGAGCATTCCGGAGCTGTCACGTATAACAGTCTGTCTGGCCGTACAGGTTAACAGGGTGGCATAAGACGATGTCCCCTGATAATAGACTTCCTATGTCCCCTGTGCATGTCGACCTGCCTGTGTGTCTACTCTGCATTGTTCATAGAACACCGGGGACAAGAAAGTAAATGCAGATCCTCTCTAATAAACTTGACAGTGTTTACCCCTCAATTTACACCAGCTAATGTCTTTACTTTGTTTGACTCCAACAAGTACTCCCCACCTACTTCCTCAATCACTGGAGCCCTGGGAAAAACTGACCAAATTTCCTTGCTGTTATATTAATTTGTGGGATATTGGAACCAACTACACATGCATTGCACATGAATGCTGCACTGGGTTTGGAAGAGAAATGAGAACTCTCCCCCGAGGCAGTATCCACTGAGATTCTTAGGTTGGCAGTATGCCTTAAGACTGTAGAAGACCTCTGTGGAAATTTCTATCTGATATCTGGATACTCCACAGTGAGTTTGAAAGCAATGAGAATAGTCTTCCTCCCTGGAATTTAAAAGGGATTATTTTCTGTATTATTTTCCTTCTGGCTGAGGTCTGATTTCTAGAACAGTAATTCAAGTGAGTGACTACATACAGACAAAAGTCTCAAGAATGAGAGAAGTGTCCCGTGTGAGGTCCAAGTCAATTAAATATATTATCTTCACCCACCTACTGTCTGTCTCAACACTACCAAGCAAGTGATGGGAGCGTTATAATTACTGTCTTCTTTTCTCCTATGTCCACATGACATCACATCACTCAAGAGGATGGCACAGAAACCCACTTCACTCCACGCTAACTCTTAAGAAGAAGAAACAGGAGGCAAACGATAGGAGTACCTGCATATCCAAAGATGCCTTTGCTCCCATCAAAGACAGCAATGGGCTTGGGCGGTGCCAATCACCTCTGCCCTCTCTCATCATAATTACACTGTCTTTGCTAGAACTTTTTCATCTTTATGCAACCATGCTCTGGAGAGTGTGTTTCTGGACACACACACACACACACACATACATACACACGCGCGCGCATACACACACACATACATACACACGCGCGCGCATACACACACACAGTTACTTTCCATTGATCATCCCCCAGTTACCAAAAACTCTAGAGTCTTCTCTCTCTGTCCCTGTCCTTCCACCCCTCCTCTCTCCCTCTCTCTAATGCTTGTATGATATCTTTGTTTTCATGACCACCTAGGCTAATCAATCTAATCTCAGGAAGATTATTCTCTTCTAGGTTGTGGCAGTAACTCTCCAAGTTGGTCCCTCCTTCCTGAACACATTTCCTCTTCACATGGGTTCTGCTCTCACAGACTTCTGTTCCCTCCCAATCTTCCTACCTAGTCTTAATGCTCTTTCCTGACTCCCACCTCTCCCCAACCTTCAAATATAACAGATCTGCCAACCTCTAATACTGACCTTTCTCCTTATTTACACACGATGTTGGTGATTTTATCCCGCCTTAAGATTTTAAGAACAAATGGAAGCTTCTCTCTCTCTCTCATATTTATATCCACAGCTTCCCAAGAGAACATCTCTTTACTCAAGACCAACACCTAAACCTTTCCACACAGAAGCTCCCAGGCCCCCTCACTGATTCTTCCCAACAGTCCATCTAGCTCATAGTCAAATAAGGGGACTCATCCGTGCTCCCATCCATCCCCTCTTTGTCCTGCCCCTCTCCTGGGACCTATAGACTATCCTTAGTACCTGCCAACTTCACAGTATATTCAGGATGGTAAATTTTCACTGACACACCACTGACCAAGCTATCTTTCTACCATAAACTTCTAAACCTCATATGGCACTGAGATGAAGTACAAACCTTTTACCCCGGACAATGTGGTCAAGAAGAAACCCATCCCTCTCTGGCCTGTCTGACCTCTCTGACCTCTCTGACTTCATCTTGACACAGTCTCACATTTGGCATTGGGCGGGGCTCCAACAGCTTCTCTTTCCTTCTCAAGCATGCTGAGATGGGTGCAGGTCACACCAGCTCCATATTGCTTGTTCATTAGAATAGAACCCTACTTTTCCTTCCAAGCTTTTGGTGGAGTGGACTCCTGCACATCTGGTGTAGGAGGTCCTTCTGTATTTGTGTTGCTTTC
>LOJH01065500.1:0-10460 GCA_001685095.1 Ellobius talpinus | reverse complement strand
CCTTTGGAAGAGCAGGCGATGCTCTTAACCTCTGAGCCATCTCTCCAGCCCCTGAAATTCATTTTCTTTGTTAATGATTAATGTGGGATGGGAGGGCTCAGCCCATTGCAGGAGGTTCCATCCCTGGGCAGCTGGTCTTGAGCTGGAGAGAAAAGCAGGCCGAGCAAGCCATGTAGAGCAAGGTAGTAAGCAGCACCTCCAAGACGTCTTCCATTCCTGCCTCCAGGTTCCTGCCTTGGCTTTCTTGATGGATGGGCTGTGCTGTGAGACGAAATAAACCCTTTCCTCCCAAGTTGCTTTTGGTTTTGATATTTTATCACATCAGTAGAAAGCAAAGTAAGATAGAATTTTTGGTGGTGGTGTTTTTGATACAGGGTATCACTCTGTAGGCCAGGCTGCTCTTGAATTCACAATCCTCCTGCTTCACCTGAGTGCCGTGGTTACAGGCATCTACCACTATGCCCAGCATCATTTATTGTTTGTTTGTTTGTTTGTGTCTGTCATCTTTCATCAGAGAACTGGCTCTGACTTGGGCCACCTCCATCTACAACAGGGCCTGGCACCAAGTAGGTTATTTGTCAGGCTGGATGTGCTACTTGGAATCCTAGTACTTAGAAGGCTGAGGGAAGGAGGATTTCATGTTCAAGTCCAGTTTGGGTTACATATCAAGACTTTGTATCAAAAAACAAATGGGGCAGGCCTGTCAATGGTGGCACACACCTTTAATCCCAGCACTTGGGAGGCAGAGGCAGGTGGATCTCTGTGAGTTTGAGGCCAGCCTGGTCTACAGAGTGAGTTCTAGGACAGTTAAATTTGTTACACAGAGAAACTGTGGCCATGCCATTTTAGGCAGTTTGGTAGTTCAGACATCAGAGGATCCCAGGGAGGCTGTGTCAGCAGGCCTGGCTGGGTCCCCAGCCCACAAGTCCTGGAGTTTAGCCTTGCCACACATATCCAGGGAGCCCTTGCCTTTCTCCATGGCAGTAGTATCCTTCCTGGGTGTGCGGTGGGAGGACCTTGCCGCAGATTCGACACAGAGGGCGGTTCTCGGACGAAAAGCTAAGGACATGTTCTCAGGTTCCTAGTCCGTGTGCCTACATCTGTGTCTTGGCCTGCTCCCACGTCCCAAGTCCCCAGGGACTGAGCTCATGGACGAGAAATGTAGTCCCTAGCCAAGGCAGCCAGCAGGGTCAAGGGAGGAGGCGCTTGCCCATCCACACCACACAGGTCTGAGCAGTCAAGGGCTGCAAAGCTGTGGGAACGGCCACTGTGCCACTCCTGTGCCCTTGGGACCCTGGAATCTTGAGCAATGCTTCCATCATAGCTAGAGAAAGACAACGAGGATTTGAAGCAGATGGAAATCCTCTTTCTGTCCAATTCCTGTTTTGTGGCCACATCTTCCTTTGGTCTCCTCTCTCATATGTCAGCTTGGCTGTTGTGTGCACAATTTCCTGTCTAACAGGAGCTCCTGGATCAACAAATTCCCTGGGTGCTTTTTGTGCAGGACGTCTCAGCACCCTTTAGAGTGTCCATTCTGAGAAAAAGCTTCCATTCAGATGGCTCGGGAGAGAACAAGGCCTACCCGAGGGCTCTAACTTTGCTCTCTCTACACGCAGACCCTTCTCTGGATTCCACGATCACTTGGATGGTTCTGAAGAGTGTGGTTTGGAACCACCATGACGAGTTTTACAGGCATCCTAACCTCTCCAGTCGCTTCCTGGGTTACCAAACCCTGCCCTATAACCCCCCACCCCCACCCCGTACTCATTCGCTGTTAGGGCTCTTGGGAGTCTCATCTTTCATCTGAACCTCAGGAAACCCTCAATTTCCTGTGGGAGGGTCATGGCTACAGAGGGAGATATATTCACCTCCCGCCTCTTCTGAACAAGGCTGAATCATGGGGACTGCTAAGGGGTGGGGAGAAGACCTCAGCTCGAGGGGAGAAAGCGCTTCCTGGAGAGGAATCCCTTTCTTTTTTAATTTCTTTTTTATCTTTAAAATGTGTATTCATCTTGTAGGGAGAGGGGCGTGAGTTCGGAGGTCAGATAATGACTTGCTAGAGTGGGTTGTTTCCTACCACATGGGGCCCAGGAGTTGAATTCCAGGCTTGGTGTTGAGCACCTTCAGCCATTTATGTATTCATTTCAATTTTGAGACATGGTCATACTATTCAGCCCTGGGCTGGTCAGGAATTTGATATCCGCACTTATGAGGCCTTGCTCAAACTCATAGAGATCCACCTACCTCTACTTCTCAAGGGCTGGATTAAAGGCCATGCCACCATGACCAGTTTCAGTTTCTTTTTAAACTAAATGTATTTATTTATTTGTGGGTACATGCATGAGACTTTTTTTTTTTTGCGAGGTAGGGTTTCTACTTAGCTTTGGAGCGTGTCCTAGAACTAGCTCTTGTAGACAAGGCTGGTCTCAAACTCACAGAGATCCGCTGCCTCTGCCTCCCGAGTTCTGGGATTAAAGGGGTGCACCACCACGGCCCAGCTGTGTGAGACATTTTTGAATGTAGAAACCAGTCTCCCTTTATCACATGGTCTCTGGGGTACAATTCTTGGTGCCAAATTTGATGGCAAGTGATTTTACCCACTGAGCTATCTCTATCATCCTGCTTCAATAGGAGGTGGGGATAGTCTTGAGACGCATCTCACGCACCCCAGGCTGAACTTGCTATATATGTATAGCTGAGCATGACCTTGAACTTCCTGATTTCCCTGTCTCCACTTTCTGAGATCTGAGATTGCAGGCAATGCTATTATGCCTACTTTAGGCAAGCACTCTACCAACTGAGTTACATTTCCTGCACTGGAATGGACATTTTCGAATTAATTAATTAATTAAAATATTTTTGTTTTTGTTTTAAGAGACAAGTTTCTATGTAGCTTTGGAGCCTATCCTGGAACTAGCTTTTGTAGACCAGGCTGGCCTCGAACTCACAGAGATCTGCCTGCCTCTAGCTCCTGAATGCTGGGATTAAAGGTGTGTTCCACCACCGCCTGACAATTAATTAATATTTTATGTATGAGTGCTCTGCAAGCCAGAAGAGGGCATCAGATTCTATTACAGATGGTTGTGAGCCACCATGTAGTGCTGGGAATTGAACTCAGGATCTCTGGAAGAGCAGTCAGTGCTCTCAACCACTCTCATGAGAGCCATCTCTCCAGCCCCTGGGATTTATTTTTTAATTATTTTATTTTACATATATGGGTGGTGTTTTGTGCACCATGTGCCTGGCTGGCGATGCCTTCAAGAGGCCAGAAGAGGGTGTGAGACCCCCTGGAACTGGCATTACAAATGGCTGTTAGCTGTCATGTGTATGCTGGGGATTGAACCCAGGTTCTCTGTGAGAGCAATCAGTGCTCTTAACCACCAAGGAGAGTGGTAGGAGGATGTCAGGTACAGGAAAGGGAAGATGTCAGAGATGAGTCCAGCATGGGTGTAGGGTGGCACGTGTGAGAAATAACAAATCATGCCTGATAGTTACGGAGGTGCTGCACACACACACACATGCACACATGCACACACATTAACCCACACATACACACATACTCTCACATACACTCACACACATACACACAATACACACTCACTCACACACATACACACACTCACACACACTCACACACACATACTCACACACATACACACACACTCACACACACAATACACACACACATAAGGATGCATACTAAACAGATACTCTACCACTGAGCTGCATTCACAGCTCTAAAACTGATTTTTTTTAAAAGGATAGTCTCATGTAGCTCAGGATGTTTTTCAATTCCTTATGTAGTTGAGGATGACTTTGAATTTCTTTTTAGGGTGAGTGGTTTTGAGATAGAATTTCTCTGTGCAGCCCTAGCTGTCCTGGAACTCACTCTATAGACTAGGCTGGCCTCGAACTCACAGAGATCCACCTGCCTCTGCCTCCCAAGTGCTAGGATTAAAGGCATGCACCACCACCACCAGCTTTTTATTTTCTAACTTGAACTCTTTCCTCCCCTGCCTTGTCCTGAGTGCTAGGATTACAGGCGTCAACAGTGTACACTTAGTTCTAGCTCTCTTTTTTAAATTAATTTTTAGAGATTTTGTTTACTTTTATGTATATAAATGTATACATTTGTGTGTGTGTGTGTGTGTATGCACCATGTATGTGATTCCCCAGAGGCCAGAAGAGGGTATTTGGATTCTTTGGAACTGGAGTTACAGATGATTGTGAAACACTATGTGGATGCTGGAACTCAAATCTGGATCCTCTGAAAGAGCACTCAGTGCTCTTAACCACTGAGCCATTTCTCTAGCTTCACACTTTGTAATTGTTAGGAATGGTTTGTAATTTCTGACACACGCCATCCTATGTCCATGTTGGAGCCTCTCTGACATTTCTTCCCATTCTCCATTACTGTACCTGGTGTCCTTAGTTCCATGTGGCTTGCTAGGAATCAGCCTAGGGCTGTGGCCAGCAACCATGTTAGTGTTTGTGTTCCCTGTTGATGCCAGGAAGCTTCTTCTGCCATGGTACCAATGACCGCAGACTCATGCCTGAGACGCTGAAGGCTTCTGTGACAACCTCCGCACCTCCAAAAAGAAAAAAAGAAATAGCCTGTACAGGAAGCTATTGAAGAGAGTCCTTAAAAACTGTGGCAGGGCATCGGGCGGTGGTGGCGCACGCTTTTGATTCCAGCACTCGAGAGGCAGAGGCAGGTGGATCTCTGTGAGTTTGAGGCCAGCCTGGTCTACAAGAGCTAGTTCCAGGACAGGCTCCAAGGCTACAGATAAACCCTGCCTCGAAAAACCAAACCAAAACAAAACAAAAAACTGTGGCAAATTCTGAAGTGTAGCTCTTCACACGGGATGTGGAAGGGCGCCATTTTCTTTAAGGACCTGGTCACTGCGAGTTTGACCATGCCCCAGTGAGTATAAGGGCAACACAAGTTGGACTTGGTGTTTTCTTTTGGAGGGGAGAAGGGCACAGGAATGGGAAGTGAATGCGATTGGGGTGCATTGTACAAAATTCCCAAATAATTAATAAAAATATTACGTTGGGGAAAAATAAAAGCATTTGTTGTCAGTTCCTGCTTGGAGAGGAAGCAAAAGGGTTCTCCCATCCCTGACAGAGAGAAAAGTCTGGACCAGGACCAGGAAACTACAGGCTTGTTGGTTGAAGAAAGAGTTTGACATAGGGTAGTGAAAGGGTTTTTAAGAGTTATGGTTTAATGCCAGACCTAGTGACCTGAGTTTGATGCCCAGAACCCACATAGTAGAAAGAGAGGACTGACTTGCAGGTTGTTCTTTGACACATACACATGTGGCAAATGCATATGCATCACATCTCTTATACACAAAATAAATAAAATGCAAACCAGGCAGTGGTGGCCATACCTTTAATCCCAGCACTCGGGAGGCAGAGGCAGGCAGATCTCTGTGAGTCCGAGGCCAGCCTGATCTACAGAGTGAGTTCCAGAACAGCCAGGTCTGTTACATAGAGAAACCCCATCTCAAAACAAAACAAAACAAAAACAAAAACAAATAAATAAATACATTTTATTTTTAGATTTATCTTTTGTTAATGTTGATCATGTGTGTGTCTGGGTACAGATTTATGCACATGAGTACAATTGTCTTTGGAGGCAAAAGGAGTCAGATTCTCTAGAGTTGGAGCTACAGGCAGTTGTGAGCAGTCCAACATGGGTTATGGGAATCCAACTCAGGTCGCGAGAACAGTAGCACTCTTAACCCTTGAGCCGTCTCTCTAGTGCCAGTAAGATATAACAGAAAATTGTTTTACAAAGGAGGCTGCTAGAGAGGAATGAACAACAGGATGGGGAGCTAGGGCTGGGATTGCCTCCTGGGCCTATAGAGGGGACGGGCTTGAGCTGCACCTGCCCAGACTGATTAGAGACACGGCTGAGTCAGTTGACAGTTTACTCAGCACGTTGCGGAGAATCAGTCTGCCCTCCTTCTTATGCAACATTTTTTCCCCTTTGTCCAGCTTCTACTCCTTCCTTACCCCTTCCCTGTAATCCACATGGCCTGGGATCCCTTAGACCCCAGTTCAGATCTGAGTTCTTAACGCTAAGGAAGTAGCTCATTGGTACAACCAGTTGCCTGGCATGCACCAGGTCCTGGGTTCCATTTTCAGAAGTGCAAAACTAAACCTAATGACAAAGCAGGCAGAGCAGCATGCACCTTCAATCCCCGTACTCGGGAGACAGAGGCAGAAGCGCCTCTGTGAGTTCAGAGCCTGGGTGGTCTACTGAGTGAGTTCCAGGACAGCCAGGACTTCAGTCTCAAAACACCAAAACCAAACAAAAATCTAATGGAAACAACAGGGCTGGTAAGATGGCTCAGTGGGTAAAGGCACTTGCCAGGCAAACCGGTGACCTGATTTCAATCCTCAGAACCCACACAAAGGAAGGGGAGAACCTATGTCACTAAGCTATCCTCTGACTCCACACTCGAGCCATGGAGTACAGGAACACACACACACACACACACACACACACACACACACACACAAACATGCACGCACTACTAAAACCACAATAAACTCAGCTCTTTTACAGAGCATCCATGAAATCATGGTTGTTGTCAAAGTTGTCCTGCTTCATCTGTAAGCTGGGCAGGTAGCTCTTTTCCCACACAAGGGATACACCTGAGAGGAGGCATGGACATATCCTGGAGGTCAGCTCTGACACCAGCTCTGCTCAGTCATTTAGCTTTCCTTCTATGCCCCCCTGCTTTCCTTCCTCATTAACATTCTCTCTCAGTCTCCCTCACCTGCTCCTTCTGCAGTTGTTAAGGATTATCTAAAGGGACTGAGGGAACTTGTATAGTAAAAGCTCTTGCTTAGCACATGTGAGGCCTTGAGTTCGATACCTACCAAATAGATAAATAAGTAAACATCATCTAAAGGAATCTGGGCTGTATGCTCATGGAAAACTGAAGCAGGAAGATCATTCAATCTTTAAACATGTTTTTAATATTTGTTTGGGGTGTGTGTGTATGCATATAGGTATGTGGTGGTTTGAATAGGTATGGCCCCTATCCCATAGACTCATGTGTTTGAATATTTATTTGGCTCATAGGCCATGGCACTCTTAGGAGGTGTGACCTGGTTGAAGAAGATGTGGCCTAGTTGGAGGAAGTGAGTCACTAGGGGTGGACTTTGAGGCCTCATATGCTCAAGCTATACCCAGTGTGGGAATACAGTTCACTTCCTGTTGCCTACGGATCAAGCTGTAGAACTCTCTGCTCCTTCTCTAGCACCATGTCTGCCTACAAGCTGCCATGCCTCCTCCCATGATGATAACAGCCTAAACCTCTGAAACTGTAAACCAGTCCCAATTCAATATTTTTAATAAGAGCAACAGAACCCTAACTAAGACGGTGCATTTGTAGAGATCAGCTTACAGGAATCACTCTCTCCTTCCACCATGTGGCTCCTAGGGACAAGCCATCTTACTAGGGCACTTTTTTCTTGTTTGAGACAGTATCTCAGGTAGCCTAAGTTGTCCTGGGACTCTCTACGTAGGTGGGGATGACCTTGGGTGTCTGGTCCTCCCACCATCACCTCCAATGTGCTGTGATTACAGGCACGTGCTACTGTGACTGCTTTTTGTTTTTAAACTGTGGTGTTGGGGATCCAACCCAGGGTTTTGTATACAATAAGCTAGCACTGCACAGATTAAACTACATTCCCAGCCTTGCCTTGGAAGAACATTTGAGCACAGCAAATCAAGATCAGCATGGCAATGTAGTAAGTGTTTCTCCCCATCTCAAAACAAAATCTACACACACACACACACACACACACACACACACACACACACTAAAAAATGTACTTGATGATGTAACTCAGTAGAAGACACTTGTCTGGCAAATATAAGGTCTTTTGGTAGATCCACAGAACTTCCAAATTCTAAGTGAAAAAGAAAAGCCATGGTGTGGTGTGGTGGTGCATGCCTTTAGTCCCAGCAGTGAGGAAGCAAAAGGCAGGCAGCTATCTATGGGGTCTAGGTCAGCTGGCCTACATAGTAAGTTCCAGGCAACCCAATGGTACATATTGACACCTTGTCTCATCTCACAGCCACAAAAAAGAAGAGCCAGTCAGAAAGTTCAGGATTCCATTTATATGGAATACTGGGGGGGGAGCAAGAGAGATGTCTCAGAACCAAAACCAGTGACCCGCATTTGATCCAAGTCCACCTGGTGGAAGAGGAGAATTGACGCCTGCAAGTTGTCCTTTGACCTCCGTTCAGATACTGTGCACCCCTTATTAATAAATAAATTTATAGAAATTTATAAGTATCCAGAGCAAGCAATGCCATAGATAAAGAAAGCAGATTCATAATTGTCAGTAACTGGTGGCAGGGAGAGGAGTAGCTCTTGTTAGGAGCAAGATCCTTTCTCCAGGATAATGGAAAGTTGTGGAGCCAGAGAGGTGAAAATTAACTCAAATCTCTGAATATTTATTAAGTGACACTGAATTGTTAACAATAGAATAGCAAATAGGTAAATTTATGTAATGTAAATTATAGCTCAACTTAAAAAAATCAAGAATCGGTTGTGTTGGTACACACTTTTAATATCAGCACTCAGGAGGCTGAAACAAGAGGATCTTTGTGAGTTTGAAGCCAGACTGATCTACACAGCCAGTTCCAGGCCAGCCAGGGCTGTGTAGTAAAATCTTATATATAAAAAAAACCCAAGCTGCCAGGCAATGGTAGCATATGCATTTAATTCCAGCACTCAGGAGGCAGAGACAGGCGGATCTCTGGTCCAACAGAGCAGGCTGGCCTCAAACTCATAAACCAAGCAAGGAAGCACACACCTGTAATCCCAGCACTGGGGAGGCAGAGGCAGAAAGAGTGGGACTTCCAGGTCATTCTGGACACAAAATAAGTTCAAGGCCAGCCTGGGCTGCCTGAGACTCTGCCTGGAAAGGAGCTGCAGCAAAAGCAGGTAAACAGCAGATTGGGCCTGAAAGATGGTTCTGTTGTTAAGAGAGCTTGGTTCATAGTCGTGAGCATCAGATTCCAGATCCCAGCTCTCATGTAACAAGGTGGGTATTCCACAAATGCCTGTAACTCCAGCTTTGAGGGATTCAGTGCTCTTTCCTGATTTCTGCACGTGCACGTGTGCACACACGCGCGCGCACACACACATTAAAGACAGGGTCTCGCTATGTAGCCCTGGCTGTCCTGGAACTTGCTATGTAGACCAGGCTGGCCTCAAACTCACAGAGATTCTCCTGCCTCTGCCTCGAGAGAAGGTGTGCCATATGAAATCCTGCCCAATAAAAAAATGCATTTATTTATTGTGTATCTGGTGTTGGGGGGCATGTGTTCTACTTCTTGGGGTCAGAAGACAGCTTGTGGGAGTTGGTTTTTTTCCTCCCACTACATTGATGTCTGAGTTGTGCCCTTCCAGGATTCCATGTGTCCTCTGGCCTAGCCTTTGGTCTCTCAGCGTTGGGGATGTCACTTCCACCCCTCCTGCTCTTGAGACTCCCCAGGGACAGAGCTTAGGACCTCTAGAGTTTCCATTCTCACCCCAGAAGGGGGGTCTGTCAGAAGCCTTTGCAGGTCAACTGGTACTGTAAAGCTCAGTTAATGGCCATGAAAAGATAGGCCTCCCCAGGCATGGAGGTGGCACATGTCTTTAATTCCAGCAGTTGGGAGGCAGAGGCAGATGGATCTCTGAGTTCAAGGCCAGCCTGGTCTACAAACTGAGTTGTAGGACAGCCAAGGGTTACACAGAGAAACTCTGTCTCGAAAAACCAAAATAATAATAAAAAAAAGAAAGAAAAGATGGGCCTCATGGTGAAAACACGTAGAATGTGAGTGTGCTAAGGGCTGGTGTGAACCTTTAAAAAGTTTGCATCTTACTTATTTCTCTTGTGTGTGTGTGCGCAGTGTCTGTTTAGGGGTGCGTGTGCCACAGGGTGCATGTGGCTTCAGAAGACATATGTGTTGGTTCTTTCATTCTGCTATGGGGGGGGAGTCCCAGGAATTGAACTCAGGTCTTCGGGATTGACTGCAAGCACCTTTCCCTCTTCAGTAGACCTTTGTGACCTGTAGGAGAAAGGAGGCTGCTTCCTGCAAGAACGGCACACAGGCACATGAGACTCACGTGCACTCGACTCCTGGCAAGAATGTAAATGTTGCCCGGGTTTATGGCATAGTTAGGTACGAGTTTTGAACTGGTTGATGTTTCGTGTCCTCACGAAACTTCTGCACGGGTTTGCTTGGGTCTGACCGAGGCTACGTGTTCATTAGACTCTCCGGACCTAGGCTGGGAAGGTTTGGAGTGTTGTTGTTGTTGTTGGTAGTGGGTGTCTGTGTTTGTGTCCTGGCTATGTATGTGTGCCCTGGCTTTGGTTGTGTGCTGGAGGTTGGGGATGGGTATGCCCATGATCTGGATGCCTGTCATATCACACCGGTTGGG
>LOJH01065498.1:0-10460 GCA_001685095.1 Ellobius talpinus | reverse complement strand
GGGAGGGAGTGGGCGTGGCTTGTCTCTTAAAGAGACAGAAAACCATTACATATACTATTTCTATTAATTTTTTCCTCACTAACAAAGTCATGGACTTGGCTTCTTACTCACACATTTAGACCTTAAGGAGTTTTGGCTTCAGAAAAGCACTTGTAAAATTCTTTTTTGGGTTAACTCATATTTTATACACTAATCTTCCTTAATTTCAGGGCATATTATTTTTAACAATGAACAAATTAATTATTAAGTAAAGTTTGATTAATTAAACAGATTTGAAAGAACCCTTCTTTTTCAAGTTTAATACAGATTTACATTGAATCTGAAAACTGTCACCACCATTAGATAATTATTTTGGTGGGTGTATGAAATATAAGATATTAGTTTTATTTAAATCCCATTCTAATCCTCCTTTATAAGAATTAAAGTAATTCAAAAGAATTAATTCTAGGTATATGATTGATTTATAGAGTTCTATTTATGAGTATCACCTTTATTGCAGAAGAAATGTATTTCTACTAGGTCTCACCTTTTAATGAGTTGGAAATTAAAATGAACTTTAATTTTAAACTTAGTATTCAAAAGAAGAAGAGAATTGTCCTTATTGACTCCTCATAATCATCCGTAAACCAGGTTATTATGCAATTTTCCTTTTAATTATGAAAAATGTAATACTTCAGAAATTTCATCTCATCATTTACCACTTCCCATTTGAGCCACTTTGGGATGTTTGTGAAAGAAGAAAATATGATATTTGAGTATGATGTTTGTAAGCTTAATGAAAGGTTCAAAAGCACTCCTTTCCCCAACAAAACAAATTGTCCTGATGGAATAGTTTCCAAACTTACAATCAATAACTAATAATATTTATTTTGCCTTACAGATATTTTAAAAGATTGAGAAGTAAGAGATATTACAGATTCAAATAAGCTTCTCTTAGAGTACAATAAGATTGTACTGCTGTAAATACCTTAATGTAACCAAAGACTTTAAAGTCTATTTAATGAGCCAAATGCAATATTTATGGATTTTAAAGACTACTAGCAATTCTTTTTTCCTCTTATATGACTTATATCAAGTACAATAACAAGTTTATATGTCAAACTATAAAAATATAAAGTTTTATTGTAGCACACACTAACATATGTATTCAAGATCAAATTGTTGCTATCTTCTTAATATAATGTTAATAAATACAAAATCAGAGTAAGTTAAATAATGGCTATAAAGAAACATGACAAAATCATTTTTCTGTTAAAAATAAGATAATATTTTAGAATTAGAAACATAATACCTAAAATTAAACACATAAATAATATTTTTGATTCACTTATCATAAATCCCCAAAATTTATATTACCCAGAGAAGAGTAGTGATAAATTTTATCATCTTATGATTAGGGGATGAAGTATTAGGGCATTAATTATGATATAATCAATATGTGTCACATTGTCCTTGTCCAATATATGCATTCACTGTCTTTTCAATCATGGACTTGACACAACCATTACTAAGAAAATGTCCAATAACATGTGTAGACGGAGGTGGTTTGTTCATTCCCGACTGTCCAGAACCAAAATAATCACACAGAAATTATAATGATTGCAATACTGCTTGGATAATAGCTTAAGCATGTTTCTGGCTAACTCTTTTATACTCTACCAACCCATCTCCGTCAACCTGTGTATTGCCACATGGCTGTGGCTTACCAGGTAAAGCCACATTTGTTCCATGCCCTGCATTTGTTTCAAGCAGGGCTACATGGCATCTTCCTGATTCTGCCTACCCTATCTGTCTCTTTGTCTCTGTCTCTGTCTCTCTCTCTCTGTCTCTCTCTCTCTCTGTATGTGTGTGTGTATAATATCCTCCAGCCTGACTATATTCTGTTAAGCCATTGGCCAAAAGCAGCTTTTTTTATGAACTAATGGCAATAAAACATATTCACAGCATACATCACCTCCCACATTAAACATATACTAATCTTTCCCTGCTACTTCTTTGTCTCACAGTAGATAACCACTAATATTTCAGAATTGTATATATAAATACATATATATGCATACATTACTTTTGTCAAAATTTCATTTTAATAAACAATAAAATAATAGAATAAGTGGACTTAATTTATGACTTTATTTGCCTTTTTTATTAGTCATTCATTTATGGAACATAACCATGGCTTTTTTTTTACTATTGTCAAATAGTATTCAATTGTGTAATTACATACTTTTGCTTTAAATACTCATCTGTTAATGGGTGCTAGAATTGTTTCTATTATTTGTTTCATATGAATCATGGTTTTGAACATTAGCATATATGGATATTCACATGTGCAAACATTCATATACATGTAAAATTTAATTATTCTTGCTATGTAATCAATAGATCCACTAAGTCTACTGTTGTGAATTATTACTAAATAGAAGTTTGTTCTGTTTATTTTTCTTTCTTTTTTATTTTCTTACTTTTCTAAGTAGCTGCTTTGCTTTTTATTTTGATTCTCAATGAACACTATTTCAATTTGTTTCTATCCTTGCTAGTATTTTCTTTATTGTTGCATAACTGTTTTGAAAAATGAATTATTTTCACATCTGAAATATGTATATGGAGTGCTTGTCACTAGAAATGTACTTATGACAGGAAATCTTTAGTAATATAATTTTTCAATTATAAGCTTTAGTAGAATTATTTTGCATAAGATAAAACTATGTAAGTATATTTGTAGTTATAATATATTCTATATATTTACATGTATATAGTGCATATTCTTTCTTATACTACCACTTTTACTACCACTTTTTGATTATACTAAATTACATATAAATGATGCTATTAGTTACTAGTAATTCACAGCTTTTGGTGCTTTGTAATAGATACATAACTAGTAAGTTTATGTGTATATTTGTATGTAGTAAATATTATATATATGATTAGAAGTTGAGTGTAAACCTGCCTTCCTGTATATTTGCCCAATAATGAAGCTATAACAAAAAGTGATGTAGTATTTAATAATATCATATTTTCTAATACATATAAATATGCATTTTTTAAAATAATAACAATTCTTTACAAGATATGTAATTTCCCTAGCAATTAATGACATCAATAATAAATTAACACATACAACTATTTTGTGGTATAATTTAGAAAGGGTAAGAAGATGCAATGATTGAGTAAAGAAATTATTACTTAGATATGACTTTTTTCTTACAGTTTTATTAGAATAAAATTATATTAAATGATGAAAATAAAATACTGCAATATCAGATGTTATAGAAACATAAGTGAAAAATTTTGGCAATATCTTAAAATTTGCTGTAGAAATGTTTATTTGAAAATATTCACATCAAGCATATTGCAAATGTTAGGAAGAAACTGAATACATTGTCATTTTTAAGATGCAAATATATAATTCCTTTCCCTGAAACAGCTGTTTCATATTTAAATAAATAGAAGTAAATAAAAAACGGAGTTAATAATCAAAAACTAAATTATGAATTTCTTCTATAATTCCACATTTATTCAGTAGGATAGAATGGAGTTGTGGTTTGTTAGAAATAGTAATGGGTTGTTCAGAACAATCTTCTGCTTCAATTTGGTCACTTCTTCAAAGGTCTGATTCCTCACCCTCTAATTCAGAAATCTTGGCTCGCATGAAAACCTCAGTTAATCAGTCCTTGGCAGACTTAGCTAAAAGAATCAACTTTACAATGAAAAGTTTTTTTAGCTAAATTCAATTAATTTTTAGCAAGGGTTATACTTGCCTCAGGTGAAATGTAATTCTACATTTAGAATTAGATTAGACACCCAAATTCTCCAAAGGAATGATCCAGTTCAATTATTTTGGATTAATCAAGAAGGTAAGTAAATTTGGTCTCCAAATTTCTGTCCCATTTATTAGAAATATTTTTTAAATCATTAAACCTCTCTGTATAAGTGATTTATCATAATCAGTCTATAAAAATATAGATTATGATTGTATTTGGTGAACTCAAACATCCAGGTCTACCAAACAAGATCTAAAACTAGTAGCTGGATGAAATTTTAAAGTGATATAAATAGTGGGTGTTCCATTTCTAGAACTACTAATGGAGACAAGAAACATGCAGTTAATTTTATCAGTTTCATGTGATCACTTGCCCTTTCATAAAATTTAAAGTGTTATTCTGATAGGCTTTATTTGAATTAATAATAAATGCTGTTCGTAAGAATGGACATAGGGATTTTCTTATGGGCATGTGCAGGCATGTTACTAGAATTAGCAGCATCTGAAAATAAAGTGGGGAAGCAGTAGATTACAGAGTTCGCTGTCTTCTCAGTGGACATTGTCTTTAACCAGCTTTTATTTGGCTTCAATTACTGCATCAACTTCCAATACATTGTCTTACAGGCACAAATTCCCATTCCTATCTTTCTATCTATTTTATGTGATGCTTAGTATTTAACTCCATACACCAAACTGCTTCTTTGTCTGCTAGCTTCCTAAGAGACTCTTTTATTCTGTCACTTAATGACAGGATTAATTGCAAGTTAGAACAAGGGAAAATAGGTTCCTTCCATAATTTTTTGTAATTATTTGTACCTCCTATTGTCTTCCTCTCATTGTGTCTCATCCAGTATATCATATATCATATGATATATGATCACATAGTATCATACATATCATATATAGAATTTTAGTACAGTAACTACTAAAATAATTTAGTTTCTAAAGCAATTGGTTTAACTGCTTTCTTAAAGACAAGAGCAGTTTTATACTTTTCACATCTTTGGATAAATGAATCTAATACTAATGAGAACTCTTCTTTAAGCTCCCAACTTTAATAATTCACAGTCCCTTTCTTTATTCATATATCCTAGAAGTTAAAACTATGTCCAGACCTTTTAAATCTTTATGAAAATTTAATGGTCATTGTACAGTTTAGACACTCGTAGGTTAATCTTGGCTGTTAACTTGACTACATGAGGAAGCAACAAAGAGGCCAACCTTTGGTCTTGTCTTTGCAAAATTTTTATGATTCTATGAACTGAAATGGGAAAGCTTAGCCTGAATATAAGCAGTAGCTTCCAAAGTTCCAGATATTAGGGGATCTATTAAAAAAGTTTTCAAGTTGGTCTGTTTGCCACATGTTTTTCTGGCAAGTTCATCCACCTCATGCTGCTACTAACATCGTATCCTCCACTGGCATCCCAACTCAGCATTGTCATCTCTTCAGGGGGACAAAAGGCCAGTAACTATACCAGAATTCCTTCCCTCCATCTGGACTTCAGTGATAAACTCAATTCAGAGGCATCCAGCCTCATGAATGAACTGCTACATGTTTTCCATCTCTCCAGTGTAGATTGTTACCATTGTACTCTGCAGACAATATTGTATAAGCCAATCTAATAATCCCCTTTTAATATATTCATCCAGTCAATTTGGTTCCTCCTGTGGATTCTGGATAATTCTAACTGCATTTTTAAAACCTTACATATAGTTAATAATTTATTAAGTTCTTTCATATATTTTAATCCTGTCTACTGTTTATGCTCTGAAAAGAAATTTGTCACAGTAAAAAAATCCATCAAATAAAGTTGAGTGAGTAATGGTCATGCTATGATGTTTAGTGCAGTTCTGAAACCTTCCAGCACTGCCAATTAAACATCGAGAAATCTTTGAAATGACTTAAACCAACTATTGGTGAAATTCCTACTAACATATCAATGATGATAACTCAGAGATCTGGGATGCTGATTGAGTATACTGTGGTGCTAACAGAAATAAAGTGATGTGTTCAGATCTTTAATTTCTCAGATCAATTACTTTCAGTAAATCTTTAGTGACTCTATGATTATTATAAAACTCTGAAGGGAAATAGAGCTGAAAACAAAAATTACAGCTGAAAAGTAAGCATCATTTTAATTGCAGTGTCACAAAGTGGCAGATAGCTTCTGATTTGCAATTCTTTCACATGCACATACCAGCAACTATCGAATATAGAACATCTAATCCAGAGATTCTATTTTCTCCCAGATAAAGCTGAAGAATTCAACTGGTTGAAACTTTCTGAAATGCTATTGCCAGTGAACGCAGCTTTCTTTCACCTGTATTAAGAGCTATTCTTGTTTGATAGTCCTATGATATCATTAGTTGTAGTTTCATTGCTACTATGTGTATTTTATATAGGAGTATCAACCGTAAGACTGTTTCACTATGTTCATATGCAGAGAAAATGTAAATTGTAAATTGTTAATTCAAAAAAGTCATTGTGGATAGTGAATTCATCATGATTCTAATAGCCTGTATTCAGTAGGCAAGTATAAAAATTCCACAAGGATAAAAATCACTGATGCGCTTCAAGGATATTAAGATTTTGTTAATCTATATGTTATAAGAAGCATGGCTTATTCTGAGAACAATAGTAGATTAATGGAGATAAAGAAAATGATACATTAGATAGAAGTTACTAAAATTCAGGTATTTCTCAGACATGCTGAGTTACTGTTGATCCCTTGAGCATCTGTAAAGTTTTGGATTATTATGCTGCTTGAATGAAGTTTTAAAACCACCACAACTTTCAGTAGGACTCGGAAATGCCAGGATTTTCATCCTAGTCAAAATAAAGTTATGCAAATAATTAATTAAGAATATTTTATGTAATTTTTTTCATATATAACAAATATATTTATCACCTCCATACAGATTTTCTCAAGAAAAAGAGAACATTTAATTGATAGGACTATTAAGAAATATGTTAGCAGAAGAAGCCATGCAACTGTCATCCACATTCAGAGGGACAAGTTTGGTCCTATGCTTGTTCCTTCTCAGTCAGGCAGGCATTGTTGAGCTTCACCTGAGAGGGTCAACACAATTCTTGGCTTAGGATCCTACCAGCTCTTTTGCTTCACAGTGTCCACAGTGATCTTAGTAGTTTTGACAGTTTACACGAGTTTATATTACAGCACTAACAATTGGGCTCCTAGAATTTATATAAAATGTAGTAGTTTTTATTGCTCAGTAAAAATATATGTGAAATGAAAGGTGATATATAACGTTCAACAATATTATGGAGTCTGTTGCCTTAAATATCTTCCTGAGATAATAATGGGAAACAGCATTCTGACATTGTTTGAAAGACAATTGATTTCCTTTGCACAGCTACCTCCAGAAAGAGTTATAATGCTGAGCAGCTATTTTGTATAAGGAAAATCCTGTGTTCCACTGAAATGTGATAATTTATACCATTTACAAAGTAACCTGTAAGTCAGCCAGTTTTCATCTGAAAACAGAGCAATAGATAGCTTAACAATAATTATAGTAATTACGGGCTGATGTGCAAGCACTTTGACTTATAATTACAAGATGCAACTGCACATAACATGACTGTGGCAAATAGAAATGCCTGTGGAATCTCTAACAAGGACAAACAAAATATTGCAGTGAAGTCTTATATATTTTGGAGAAATAATTGTTTACTTTTTGGATCTCCTGATGTTGATTATAATAAAGTAGTTCCACCCTAGCTAAAAATGGAGTATAATAAAATTTTCTTTATTTAGGGGTAGACTCATAGGTCAGCAGTCCTCTGCATGAGCAGGGAACTGGGATCAAATCCAGCAGCCAAGAAACCACATGTTTTTACATATGTATATAGTACATTTGACTATGCCCAAAGTGGGCCAGTATCTTACAGGCTATTGGCTGAAGAAGTTCCCACAATACCTCTCCCTTTTGTCTAAAAGAAAAGAGTTCTAAGCCTGGTATAAAACTATATACAATAAGAACAAATATCAAGTATAAAAATTAGAATTACAACCAGCATAAACAATACCAAGCCAAAAGCATATGCTAAATGTTTAATAGTTATCCTATTCTAAGAAGTCTAAATCTTGTATTAGAAACAGTTTGGCTAAGTCATGAGAGGAAAGTAACTGTGACTATCCATTCTTCAACCCCAAAAAAGGCCTGACAAGGGAAATAATATTAGTTGAGCAAACAGGAAGCATAATCAAGCAACTTCCAAAAGGTGCAATAAATGACAAAGACAATTGGCTACCTGGTCAATTACCTTAAGTCTCACTTGCAACATTGGAACAACCAACTTTGGCTAAGACCTAGAATAACTGACAGACCATTTTCAGCAATGTTTGCCAGTCTTTCTTTCTTTCTTTTTTATATCCTGCTTGTCCAGTTGGACACTCTGAATTTTGTCAGAGGTCAAAACATGAGCAGTTCTTTGCACAAAGGCCAGTTTTGCCAAGAAGAAAACAAGCTTCAAGTGGAGTATCTTCAGTGTCCAACATTCTTTTGGGTGTTGCCAAGAGCAATTGTGGTTTACATCAGCAGAACCTTAAGATATTAAATGTCATATTCTACATTTATTTGAAGTGGTTGAAGATTAGCTATCTATGTGGAATATAAATTACTATGTATCTAAAGAACCTGATTAGCTGGGTGGTGGTAGAGCAGGGCTGTAATCCCAATACTCAGGAGGTAGAGGCAGGTATATCTTTGTGAGTTCAAGGCCAGCCTGGTCTACAAGAGTGAGTTCCAAGACAGGCCCCAAAGCTACAGAGAAACCCTGTCTCAAAAACAAACAAACAAAAAGAACCTGATTAGTGTAACTATAAGTATGACAAACATGGAGGACTATTGACTTATAATTGTTAATACCAATATAGCTTAAAGAATAAGGCTTCATATTAGAATATTAGTCTTTAAACAACTGTGCAACAAACAAGGACAATGACCTCAAAATGTAAATAATGTACAAGTATCTTGAACAGAGGTAGAAATGTATAGTGCAATATTATAAATGTATCCTAAAATTGCATCAGTATGCAAAATATCTTAAGCAGAGTTATAAACATGCATGCATACAACATGCATATATGACAAAATAACTTTACATAGGTACACAAATATTGCAAACAGAAATAGAAACATTCAATATAACAAATAAATTTGAATTTGTATCAATATATAAGAATCTATACCAATGTAAATTGTCTATATATAATAGCTCACAAATATTCACTCTATTGCTCACTATTATTATTAGTATGAGTAAGTTCACACTAATCTACTTATTATACAATCCAATTCCTTTTTTTCCCAAAAGAGATCTCTGAGTCTACAAAATTTCCACCTACACTCCCTACCTTATACTGCTTATAATTAACCCCTAATAGATGTCCATAACCCTGAAAACGAACTTTGTTGGGAGAGGGGATGTTGTCTTTTAGAATTACTTATAGCTGTCACTGGGGTGATGTTATTTGTATGGGATCCTGTAAAAACTTAAATGATGGTTAAGTTTAAGATTACTGTCTGGTATAATTATAAATACTCTCTGAGTAGTCGATAAAATTTTTTTGAAGTTTTTGTTTGGACCAGAACATGTAAGAAGCTACACCATTTCAGCTACCCAAGTTGGAATCATTTAGAGCATCTGGTACCCACAACCAATCATAAGTAGTGCTATCAGTATCATGACGTCAGATCAAACAGGTGGAGTCGTTGTGGAAACTTTAAAGATTACTGAAGGACAATTTATTGTTCGTTGTGGAAAACTTAGACATTATCAATATAGACATATATTCAATGATATGTATGATAGAGACAAAAATAGGTATGGAGAGAAGTCTTCTCCCATGGAAACAAGTACAGAACCCTTTCCCCATTATAGCATGTCTCCTGGCTTTTATTTTGAACACAGTCTTGAAATACACCTGATGATTTAATTTAGAAGTTTTATTTTATTATCGAATGCCTTTTTGTTGTCATTATTCCTTTTTATTAGCATTAAGAAAAGTTTTTTTAATTGTTTTTACTGAGCTATATCTTTTTCTCCACTCCCTTCCCTTCCTCTACCCTCCCTTTCTACCCTCTCCAATAGTTCCCATGCTCATAATTTACTCAGGAGACCTTATTTTTTTTCTACTTCCCACGTAGATTAGATCCATGTATGTCTCTCTTAGGGTACTCATTATTGTCTAGGCTCTCTGGGATTGTGAATTATAAACTGTTTTTTGTTTTGTTTTATTCTAAAAGCCACTTATGAGTGAGTACATATTATATTTTTCTTTCTGCATCTGGGTTATCTCACTCAATATGACATTTTCTAGATCCATCTACAAGTCTCCAAATTTCAAGATGTCATTATTTTTTCTGCTGTGTAGTACTCCAATGGATAAGTAACCACAATTTCCATATCCATTCTTTGGTTGGGGGCATTTAGGTTGTTTCCAGGTTCTGGCTATGACACATAATGCTGCTATGAACATAGTTGAGCACATCTCTTCTTTGTGGTATGATTGAGCATCCTTTAGGTATATACACAAAAGTGGTATTGCTGAGTCTTGAGGAAGGATGTTTCCTAATTATCTGAGAAATCACCACACTGTCATACCAAGGGGCTGTACCTGCTTGCATTCCCACCAGTAATGCAGGAGTGTTCCCTTTACCCCACAACCTCTCC
>LOJH01065494.1:0-10460 GCA_001685095.1 Ellobius talpinus | reverse complement strand
AGGGCAGGGAACCCTGACTGCTCTTTGGACTAGAAAGGGAGGAGGAGGGGGGAGCGGAGGATGGGGAGGGAATTAGGAGGAGGGGAGGAAGTGGAAAAATTTTTTAATAACAATAAAAAAGTGTCTGAAATAAAAAAAAGTGTGTGCAGGCCTCTTGGCTGCTGGGTTCAGTTCCAATTCCCAGCACATGCAGAGGTCTGTGGATGGCTACCCTTTCTGTAAGTTTATACCCAAATGAATATACTCAATTCTGGGCTGTTGTGAAACTCTTTTTTAGGCCAACACCTCAAGATGAATCTTCCTCTATCTCTCCAGGACCAAACCCCACATTTCACCCACTGCTTAATCTCCCAGTTAGTATCACACAGGGTCAGTGGAGTCACAGCTCCTTCCACCAGCCCCGCCCACGAGATTCACACATCTTTCACTGTGCTTCCAATTAAAATGAAATGTATCTGGGATTGGAGAGATGGCCCAGCACCTGAGTAAAAAGGCTAGGCTGGGCTTGGCACTGAGCACTAAACATACCAAAGCCAGAATGGCAGAGAAAAGGTAGAGCCCTAAAGTTTACAGGCCTTAAGTCAAGCTTAGTTAGTGAGCTCCAGGCCTATGAGAGACCCTGTCTCAAGGAAGGTGGGTAGTGTTTCTGAAGATGACAACTGAGGCTATTCTCTGGTCTGAACATATACGTATACATGTGTGTGTATATGCAGACACACAAACAGAGTGAGAGAGGGAGGGAGGAAGGGAGAGAGAGAAACATGAAATAAACCTTATTGCCCAGTTTTAAATAGCAGCCCCTCACTTCACACATCAACTCCTTTGGGCTAGGAAAGTAAGATCTGTGGATTTAAAGGCTTACGTGTGCATAGCCTACAAACATGGAGGAATTCTAAACCTCCACAACATAAGAGTTAGTTCTGGGTACAGGTAGCTGATATCTCCTAAATAAAGATACCAAAGAGCCCTTGAACCCTGGTAATCTCCAGGTTAAGCCAGCTGCCAGATCATGTCACCTCTTGTTCATTGTGTCATCAAGAGGCCAGAATGTCAGCTCTCCATTAATGTAATGTGCTACAATTCAGGCGTTGTAGGGGATGTAGGCAAATTGTCCCTTGTGACTCACTGAGATCTTAGAAACAAGTTTGTCTAAGTTCAGTTATTTGGGGATTTTTGATGATTTTGGGTAAGTGTGTGTGTGTGTGTGTGTGTGTGTGTGTGTGTATGCCCATGCATACACACCTAGATGTATGCAGGTACATATATGGGCAGATATATGTGTGTGCATACCTGTGAAAGTCAGAGATAAAGCTCTGATATGGCTCCTCATGTACCATTGGCCTTTTTAGAGTCTCATTGGGACATGGAGCTTGCTGATTAAACTAGGCTGGCTGACCAGGGACCAGGAATCTACCTGTCTCTGTCTCCCAGAACTAGGATGAAAAGTATTTGCTACTGTGCCTTTAAAAAACAAAACAAAACAAAACAAAAAAAACGGTCCCATGAGCACTGGAGACCAAATCAGGCCCTCATGTTCACATGATAAGCAATTTGCTAACTGAGCTGTCAGTCCAGCCTCTGGTGAGGGTTTTTAACAGCTCCTTCCAGGGCTATCCCAGAACCCTGGACAGCAGTATTTGTCAACCTGGCAGAATCTCCATTCCTCCTGGCAAGGAATCCTGTCTGGGTCCCCCTGCTACTGTCCATGCTGAAAAGAACATCCAGGAATTCAGAGCCCAGCTGTGTCCTTTTAGCCAGAAAGAAGAAAAAAGGCTAAACACACAAGTCCAAAGAAATAACTTCCTGAAAGCCATTCCCTTCCAAATGTAGAGTGTATGGAGGTTAAACACTTTCTGCCCCCAAGAGGGTTCCCTACAGGCTTGGCTGCTTCACAATACAGAGGAGTTGCAACCCAAGAAAATCTACAGCATGAAAGAGTATCTCTAGAATTTTCCTCAAGAGATTTTTTTCATGATCATAATCCCTGTATCTAGAGGAGAGGAGTCCAGAAAGTCCCGGCTAGCATGTTCCTCTTACCAAGGTAGATGCTCTTAATCAAACCCCATAAATGTACTGAGCCTCAGTTTCCCTTCAACAAAGCAGGCTCAGTCCCTGTCTACCATGAGGACTAAGCTCAGTATTAAACAAGCACAGCCTATGAGGGCTCAGGATTAAGTCTAACAAATTGCACAAAGAAAAAGCATTTTCACTTTTTAGCACTCCTGTTGCTTTTCCTAGAGGTCCCCTGTGTGTCTGGGGGAGGGGGAGAGAAGAGTGGCTCCTGGCATTTGGCAAGGATTTACACCACACATAAATCTACCCACCTTGACATTTTCAAAGCCTGGCTCAGAAGAAAACGTCTCTTTTCTCTGCAGCATTAAGTGAACATATGCATGGTTATCATCTATCTGAAAAAAAATGGGAAGAAAAAGAGGGAGGAAAAAGAATGCAGCTGAACCGACAGGAGAAACTCACCATTTTATTCTGCACAATTGAACTTCATTAATCATAGAAAATCAGAGATGGAAAGGACCTATTAGGTCACCCCATCTATCCCTCGGAAAGCATTAAAAGCTTTCAAATGAGACAGAAATCGGAGGTCCTGATTGCTGATGGTCATTAAAGATGGTTTTCGTGAAGAAAAATGTTAACCTTCACGTCCTGACAAACTGCACTCTGGGTGGTTATGGCTGCCTTTGCCAGAGCGCCCCAGTTCCAGGGTTGGAGGTCACTGCCCCTTAGTATGAGTGCTGCTAAGTGGCTTCATCAGGGGCCCCTCTTCGATAACCACCACTTTCCGATGGAAGGGGGCCTTGTAGGAGAGGAGCTTGGCCAACTTCCAGGCTCTTCCTGTGCTTTCCCTGCAGAGCAGAAGTGTGCCATTTCCCTCCACAGACACTTTCCTCTCAAGTCCTGCTTTTTCCCAGAGAGCCTTTTTGCTCCTCTCCCCCTACCCGCCCCCACAGCTCCCTTTGCTGAGCAATACACCCACAAATTCTGGCCCCCAGAGCAGCCCTGGCCCACAGCACGGCACCTGCCAGAGTCTCCCAGCCTTCTTTGCACCTTCCTCTGTATGATGCTGGGGTTTTTTCTTCAATCTCATAAAGCTATCATGGGGCACCCCACCTTTTAGTTCATAAGAGAAAGTGCATGGCTCTGGGCCTGCCCATCATAGAAGCCAAGCCCTCTGCATAGCCAAGAATGAAACCATGTCACACACACCAATCCTGCTAGGTCTGAGAACTTTTGGAGAGAGGAGTTTCCTCTTGCCCTGATGTCTCTAAGGTGGTGTGTAATACAATTCCCAAACTGTCGTAGCTGCCATGCCAGTGCTGGGAAACAGCTCAGCCAATCAGAGTAGACCAATGTCAACCACTCCTGCTTCTCGCAGTTACATCTCCAAAGCGTTTCTTTCAACTAGTGGAGCTAGGATTTTCTCCCTAGCAACACAACCACTAAATACCAGCGGCTACTGTCACTCTGCCCTGACGGATGCATGGCAGATTTGATTCCTGAGCTGAACCACAGCTTCAAGGGAACAGATACCAGGCTCCCTCTTGCCTTTCAGGACTCCAGCCCAAGTACTACCCAGCTGGCTTTACAGAGAAGTTCATTGCACCAAGTCCCTTTGCAGCATGAACTTGTCTTTTCTTTGCTGCACATGTGCCCCCCCAAAAAACTTTGGGTCATGTCTGGGTTGACTGAAGTGCTTCTACCTGGAAGGTCACTCATGGCCTCTCCTTCCCCAGGGCATCTTGTACTGAAGATTCTGGTTAAGGGCTATGCATTTTACATATGACATGTGATTTTATTCACACCAACCAAAGACTGGTTTTATTATGTGTATAAGTGTTTTGCCTACATGTATGTCTGTATGTCACAAACATGCCTGGTTGGTGCCCGTGGATGTCAGATGAGGTCAATGAATACCCTAGAATTGGTGTTATAGATGGTTGTGGGCTGCCATGGAGGTCCTGGGAATCAATCTGCAGTCTTCTGCCAAAGAAGCAACTGTTCTTAACTGCTGAGCAATCTCTCCGGCCCCGAGAGCTATTCCTCCATTGTGTCCCTGTCACACCTTCTTGCTGTGTGGTCACCAAGCGGACCCAGTTTGAATGTATGATCTTCAGGGTTGTCCTAGTTTTCTCCCTGTTGCTGTCATAAAATAACATGACCAACAGAAACAGAGGAAAACAAAAATGCTCTTCAGCTTCTAACTCCAGGTTACAGTCCATCAGTGAGGGGAAGTCATAGAGGCAAGAACTTGAGGCAGTTGGCCATACCGTACCCACAGCCAAGAGCAGGAGACAATTGTGCCCATACTGCCTTCTTGCTTGTTCGTCTGCCTTTCTTCTGCCCTAGACAGTTATGGGCGCTGCCTAAGGAATAGTGCTGGTCAAAGTGGGCTGTGTTTTCCTGTGTCAATTGACAATTAAGATAATCTGCCACAGACATACCCACAAGTCAAGCTGATCTAAATAGTTTCTCAGCTGAGCCTCTTCCCAGGACTCTACAGTGTGGCAAGTTAAAATTTAAAACACTAGCCATGACAAAGTCCAAGAAGAGACCTTGACAAGGAACTCTAAGTGAAAGCAGAAGAGGTTAATTGAATCAACAGACCCTCAGTCCAGAAGCAGAATGTGACAAAAATATTCACTTTAGTAGACACATTAGAACTAACCTAATGCTAAGACTTCAGATAAAAATCACAAAACCAGTCCTTTCCCCATTCCACCATATTTTAATATTTTAGTGTTCCACCCTCCAGAGCAGGAGTTCTCAGCCTTCCTAATGCTGCAACCCTTTAATGTCATTCCTAATGTTCCAGTGACCCCCAATCATAAAATTATTTCATTGCTACTTTATAATGGTAACATTGCTACTATTATGAATCATAATGTAAATATTTGATATGCAGTATATATGAGGTATCATGACCCACAGGTTGAGAACCACTGCTCCGAAGTGACCTCTTTTTATGTGTGTATCCCTAAAGGTTTCTCAAACCTCCATGCAGTCAAACTCAGGCGAAAAGAAGTCTCCCAATAATACATTTGCTTTAAGTTTGAAAGAAAAAAAAGACAATGGGCAGGTGGTTGGGGCACTCATTATATACGCAAGCAGCTACAGAGAATTTGAATAGAAAGATGGAAATGGGTAAATTAAGGAGAACAATTCTATTCCATAATATACAAGTGGGTAAGTGAGAAGTCAGAAGACACGGACATAGTCAGGTAAAGACTTGAACCAATTCTCCCAGATGTAACAGCTCCAGGAT
This sequence comes from Ellobius talpinus, assembly GCA_001685095.1. Taxonomy (NCBI): domain Eukaryota; kingdom Metazoa; phylum Chordata; class Mammalia; order Rodentia; family Cricetidae; genus Ellobius; species Ellobius talpinus. The sequence continues at coordinate 5,182 of LOJH01065494.1, read as the reverse complement.
GGCCCTGAGTAGTTCCTGGTATGGCTGAACCCAGTAGAAGGGCTCAGACCAGAAAATAAAGAAATCAACCAAACCTCCAACAGTTATATTTCTTCTGAGAAAGACTTTGAAAAGAAATATAATCTAAATTTCAAATAATAATGCATACAATAGTTAGAATGTGAGAGTTCCATATATTATAATAATAAATTATTTTGATAATCTTAATTATCCTTAGTAAAACACATGATTTATATTTAATTGCTTTACTGTAATGAAATAAAGTGATTGCAGCTGTAATTGTTACATATAATGTAGAATTCACATTATTATCTAAAACATTTCTATTATAATAAACAAATGTATGATTTAGCTAACAACTGTATATTGCAGATGTTTGAGCTTGGAAGCTTTCAGAGTCATCACTTTGCTTCCAGGTTGATTCGAGTTTTCTTAGATAGTGGAATATTTTCTAAGATTCCGTATGCTCAGTCTCCAAGTCCAGATGCTCATATGTCCCCACCTTGATGACAGGTGGGTGTATTATTAGGAAAAAAATCCTTGACTAAACAGTGTCAACTGAATGAAAGACTATGTCCATCCCTTTGGTTTGTTTTGCTTTGCAGACACACTGTGTCATTATATAGGCTGAGCTGGCCTCAAAGTCAAGTTCATAATTCTCCTGGATCAGTCTCCCAAATGCTGACACTAGAAGATTCAAATGAAAGTGTTCCACTTAGTCAATCTCCTGGTGACCCTCCTATCCCAACACTGACTGAGGTCTCCATCAAAAGTTGCAGATCATATGTGTGTGCATGTGTGCGCATGTGTGTGTGTTATCAAACTTTTCATTGTGCTAACAAATACCTGAGGGGGGAAGTTTATCTGGCCTCACAGTTTCAGTTCCTGATTGCTCAGCACTCTTGCTTGGAGCCTACAGTAATATAGGACATTGCACTGGAAACTCATGGTAGAGTAAACTCTATTCACTTTGTGATGGTTTATGCATAAAATAGAAAGAAATGAGGGCTCAGGGACCCCATATCTCCTTGAAATATCTCCCATATCTGCCCCCATTGACATAATTTCTTTCTGCTAGGTCCCACTCATCTCTCAACAACAGCAAAGGTGGATGAGCAAGCCCATAACACGTGGGCATTCGAGAAACACTGCGGATTGGATCGATAGGATTGAATGACCTCTCAACACCTCATCATGGGAGGCTAAAACCACAAAGGTTAAGCTTTCCCTGCATAACCAATGTGACTACAAAATAAACCCAAATTGTTGAGTACAGTGGGATTAAATGCCTATCAACCCTCACGCATCACGCAGCCAATGGTTTCCCTCAGTACTCTTCAATTATGGGAAAATCTTAACCCTGTGGTTAAGGCTATTTTGGGAGCCAGAGACATTTTCTGCCAAAGACCAAGAGTGGCATGCACCATTTGGATCCTGCAGTTAAGTGCAGCTGTTTTCTGAGGGTATGCTTCCTAGTGATGACAAAATTATCTGCCTCTCCAGAATCAGGGTACAAAGAGGGCAAGGGAGGCAAGGGTAGTTGTGGAGACAACTTGAGGCTCTAGAATCTCCAGTTTACTTAATGTATCTCAGATGATCTTAGAACCAGAAGAACCATAAAAACACCTTTAGTGACCACCATGTTTCTACGTAAGTCTTCAATGCCAAGTTTGTCTCTGTCATCCTCAGAAGACATATACTGTTCTAAACTATTAGGTCCACATAAACCTGTTATTATCAAATGTTTTATAAAACCTATATTCTAAAGAAACTGATATCTCATTTAGAGAAACAAGATATGTGGTAATGAAAACATGGATGATACAAAATAAGCCCACAGAGAAATGAAGAAATTCTGAGATTGGCAATGTTATGAACAAGCAATTATTTTCTTTTAGGGACGGATTTTGGAGGGAATTTAGAGTAAAACTTACTACTTCCTTATAAGGATAAATTTAATTTTTATACCTAACTCAAATTTTTCTTGCTTTCTTTTTCCTACATAAGACATTGCATAGGCATGAGAAAGAGCTAGTCAGTAAAATTAAGTTACCAGAAGTGAAAATTCCTTCAGGAAAAAAAAAGAAACAGGCATTCTTTAAATATTCCTTTTTTTCTAACTTTTAGAAGATCTTCCTGGTATCCATGGCTCCTAAATGTGGCTTTTCTGATGTTCTGAACTTGCTGTCCTCAATACTCTTCACATTCTCTTCTGGGATCTCTCACATTCCTAGGGTGGTCCAAGAAGAGATCTTAGAGGTCTGTAGAGATCATACATTTTGGCAGGCAGGAGACAGAGATCCAGGTAGAACACTAATGCCCTGAGACCATCCCATGACTTCATAAAGCTTCTGTCAGGATAATGAAAAATCAGACAAGAGAGTTGGTGTGTGTATATAGTTTTTCACAAAACTGATCCACAAGTTGCGTTAGGATTATTATATAGATACAAATTTGGTGCTGTAGTTCTGTGCTATTGTGAGCAAAGTAGTCTGATTGAATGCTAAAAGGTGAGTTTCTGCCATCTGTGTGTTCTTTCTCAAGTCATCTAAGATCAACATTTCTAAAATTTAGGAGATACTTCATTAACAAGGAAGATTTTCTCTGATCTTCATTGTCAAACATAAATTCTTAGTTTCCTTGCAGTGAACTGACAGAGACATCATGTTTATCCAATGAATGAAAACACACATAAATCTAAAGTTCTCTCTTCTCTGTTTCTTTCATCTCCAAGTGATGCTAAGATCCTCTGAGGGTAGGTAAAGCATCTGTGACTAGTACTAATTATCAAAAATTAAGTTTCCATTGGTGTAGTCATCTTACCCAGTTTTCACAAGTTTTCTAATTAAACAGTCCTTAGTAAGCCACCTAGCCCTAGCCCTCAAAATTAATCATCAAACAAGAGAAATGCACACTCTGCCCAACTAGAATGGAAATCAGCCAAATATCTATGCAACTATTAAGTCCAAGCTCTTTTATGATTGTGATAGACCCTTATTCCTCCATCCCTCACGAAAATGTCAGTATTATGTACTTGTATGAAAAGATTAATTGTAAAAAAGGCAAGGTATTTCCTGTCAATGTATCAGCTTATTATTCTTCCTTAATATTCTGGGAAGTCTTACTCTATTCTATCACTGCATCCCAATTTTGGCCTTTCATTGTCATTTACCTGTATCAACTATAAACTCAAAGATTGCCAGTTTGTCTTTAGAGCTCCTTAGTGACCATCTTAAAGAGCCAACTCATTCTCCACTGTTACCAAAATGACATGCCTAAACATACATCCAATTAATTATCTTCTATTTACTATCCTTCAACTACAGTTTCTTCATGAAAATAGTCATATTATTAGATAACATTGAAACACATTTGCCAATCCTAACTGCCAAATCCTGTCTTTCTTACCCACTATTTCTCTTTACTTCTGCTCCTTCTGTCCCTTTTCATGTTATCAAATCATATCTTGATAGATTCTGTGTGTTTATGTTCTTTATCATTTACAGAATCATTGCTACCGAGTTTACTAGGATGAGTATATCTTCATATCCCCATAGTAGGATGTGTTAACACTATAAAGGGTCTGAAATTTTATCCTTCCTAAAAAAAATCATTTATCCTACTGCAGCTTCATAGACAGTGGTAGGAAACTTAAAGATGAGGGACAACTTATTAATTGCGTTGTAGATGCCACAGTAACAGACAGTACTGCATTTCCTGATTCCTATAGTCCTAGTCAAAGGGAAATAAACAGCATCTGTGTACATAGCAAAGTATGCTATTGGAGAGGAGCTGAGACTTGAAAGACAAATTGTTTACAATGGTCAAGAAGGTCACCTGCCCATTGCTGTTTAGAGAGACTGTATCAAGATTGTTTATAGTGCTAACACCTTGGGAAAGATAATCAAAAGAGAAGAAGTAGAACCTCCCTTAAAGGATGTGTAGAAACTGGAGTGAAAGATCCACGGATAATTGTCTTTCAACACTCTGAACATTATACAGTCTCAGTTTTGATGACACTGAGTTATTGTTACCCATGAAACTGTCAATCTCTGTCATTGGGTTTTGAATTTCTTGACAATAGAGACAGTTTTGTTATTCTGAGCCTTATATACAGTGAATGACACAGTTGTGAAATCAATGTATCTAATTTAGGGAAAGCCTTGATTATGACATTGATAACATGGGTGAGTCTGTAAACTTACCAATGTATATGTTACATAAATTCAGTTTTGTGTTTCAATTATACCTCAGTAAAGCTCAGAAAAACAAAACAGCTTTCAAATTCTTCTTTTCACTCACTCTTAAATCCCATCTCTCTCTAGCCTAATATTTTAGCTCCCTTTTCTCCTTCTCTGGCTTTAGACAGTAGTAACACCAGGAAGGGCTTCTCATGATTTCTACAGAAGGGTATGTTGTCCTGGAGTTAGAGCATTCTGAAGGTCATGAAAGCAGTTGTGGTTTTTCATTTTCACTGTAAACTTGACTGGTTTTGAAACCACCTAGGAGACATCTTTTGGTGGCTCTATAAGGATATTTCCAGATGACTGGAACCAAGTAAGGAAGATCCACTTGAATATAGGCAGGAACACCTCATGGACTGGAGTCCTAGACTAAAAAGGGGGGTTAAAAGGAGGAAGCCAGCTAAGTATTCATTCTATCTGATTCCTGACTATAGGTGATAATGTGACCAGCCACCCCACACTGCCACTGTCATGCCTCCTTCACAACAATAAACTGTGCCCTCAACTATGAGCCAAAATAGATTCTTCCTTCCTTAATTAGCTTTCACCAGATATTTTGGCACAGTTACCAGAAAAGTGATTGATACAGAAGTGTCCTGGGTGTATACTGAAGTGAGGTGCAGGTAAGACCTCACACATGTAATGCACACATGTAATGCACACAAAATAATTACAAAAAAGCACACAGTTTGGAGGCTAGCATTAACTTAAAAGTAGTACCAGGCCAATGGAGGAAGCTCAATGAATAAAGTGTTTGCTGTACATGCATGAGAACTTAATTTCAAATCACCAGACGCACATAAAGCTGGATGCAAGTATGGTAGCATATGTCCATAATCCCAAAGCTCCTCAGTGAGGATAGGAGCAAGGGATGGAGGGAGGGAAGGAAGAAGGAGGAAGAAGGAGGAAGAAGGAGGAAGAAGGAGGAAGAAGGAGGA
>LOJH01065492.1:0-10460 GCA_001685095.1 Ellobius talpinus | reverse complement strand
TTCTTTATTAACCAATGAAAGTAACACATAGACAGATAACACTCCTCCATCAGGTCACCATGACAACTATTCTACAGCTCTTCTGAAAAATCACCATTCTTTCTATTAAAATCCAGACCATGATCCTCCTGCTGAACCTTAGTTGGTCCAAGAACGGCCTCCATCTGTGTAATACAAACAACTGCTAGGGAACTTCTGCCGTGCGCTTATATAGATGCAGCTCATTCCTCTTGTTGTGTTTGGGGGTGTATGATGTTGGAACTAAGCCCCTGCAGGGTCCAGAAGCCCAGCTCACCTGTACTTAGGAAGGCCCCAGATGGAATTGAAACTCAAATCTTCAAGTCTCCCTAAACTTCAAAGGAACAAGCCTGTACTGACTTCACAGCCAGTTGAGAGAACCATCTTCAAAGGGGATCCTTAAGACTCCATCAACCATGTACGTGATTGCACATGGAACAGAGACACATCATTCCAACCAAGACAAAGTCAGGCTGCATGTTTATGAAAAAAATAAAATAACCAAATGGCTGCTTTGCTAAGCCACTGAACTTAAGGCAGACTCCTAGGCACTGATGCTTGGACCTCGGGTTCTCAAGGACACGTTTAGAAAATTGCAAACACTGACCCTTTTCCTTCCCTTAGTCTTTCTGATAACTTAGTTTTTATATAACTCATCCTCTATCTTATCAACTCACTTGTCACAGATATGTCTCTTTCTTGGCTAGAAAAACTTCAGCCGGTGCTTATGGGGAGTCTGAACACATTAATGTTTCTCTATTCTCTGCCCACTAGAATTTCTTGCACTTGTGTCTCAAGGCTAACATTTTTATTTGTAAATAAAAGAGTCATTCCTAGAATGTAAATAAAGTTCCTGAATAAACAGCTGATTACCCTGAGAAGGGAAGTCTGTTTGGTGGTGGATGTTGTCCCTTCTCATGTCTTATACCCTGGCATATATTTCTCAGAGGATAAATGAAAACTCTGCAAAAGATTTACTGCAATTTTAATTCTCGTCTCTGGACAAGAATTTCAATAATTTGTGAGTTTGCATTTAAAGTTTTTATGCATTTATGGCCCCAGTATCTTTAATGCAGATTTATTGATATTAGAAAGACACCCTTATTCTTCAGACTGCTTTTAAAATCTCCGGAGAGTAGGGACTAGCACCCTTATTCTGAGGATGGGAGAAAAAGAATAAATAGGTCCATACATGTTTAAAACATGTCTAATGAGCTCAGCAATTGGCTTTTCCTGATGAAGACTAGTTTTTCAGTGCACAATGACCCTAGGCAGGCTGACAGATGAACTTTATTTCATTTCAATATTTATTTGGTTGGATGCTAATTTTGAGAACCGCTGTCAATCCCCTATAAAGAAAAACCCAAGCAACACATAATGCTTAGCCACCAGATACCCCGCTGAAAACGCCAAACTTTGTCAAAAGCACTGGTGACCCACATCAATAACTCAAACTGAAACGAATGGGCCAGATCCCAGCCTGTGCCCAGATAGGGAGTGTTCTGTCAGGGGACAGAGAGCAAATGAAGATGAAGAGCAAACACCTACTTCTCCATAGATTATCTCACATTCTACTTGGAGTTATCCTAAGAGTACACACAGTACAGTGTAAACTACATTTCACCCATCTATTATCGGGACGTCAAATATCTCTGAATCCATTCATTTCCCTAATCAGTGGCTACACATTTTTCCTCCAGCTTCTACCATCTGTTTTTAATTACCCAAACAATCTACAACCCAAACTGAAATGATAAATAGTTGATCATTGGACTCTCTCACTTACAGGTGCAGCCAGGACAAAAGAAACCGGCAGACTCTTGTGGTTTGAAGGAAGGTTGAACTGACGTGAATCCAGAATATTATCAGTTTCCTTGTTTCTTTGACATCTTGCAAGTTCATAAACAAGTCCCACTTTGAGTAAACAACTGTGAAACAGGCTTTGATTAACAAGATTAACATACAGTGTTATTTTGGGCAGAATTTTGAAAGATAGTTTAAAAGACCAAGACTAACAAATTTCATGGAAAGAAGTAAAATTCTGGAAAAAAAATAGAGCCATTTCCAACAACAACAAATTGCCTGGACCTCTGTAGTTACATAGTATAAGTATTTCAACAACCAATAAACCATGTTTACCTTTGTATCATATTTACATTGATCTGGGAGAAAGACAATCAAATCCTTATTTTTCCTTTTTAGACAAGGGGAACCATGGAAAGAAAGAAATGGCATGGCTGAATGCCTAACATGCACTCTGTATATCACAAATTCAATCTTGTAAACAACAACCATGTTGATATTATGTCTTCGAATTTAAAGATAAGAAAACAGCCTGGAAGGTAAAGTTGAGAGTCAAGTCCAGGACAGTGTATGATTGATGGGAACCATCTTGGCCTGATTAACACATGATGCATGGCAAAAAGTTGCTAATCAGAAGGTCCACTGTCTTTCCTTAAATGACAAGTATTGATATTACCATGAAAATGTTCATTTTTCCATTACTAGAAGTCTCATTGAGAATAGAGTTTAAATTATTAGACACATACACACACAGATGACAGAGAAACGCTGACTAAAATATTTAAGAGAATTGGTGCTTTACTTTAACCTTTGTGACTCATAATAGTATGTTGATCCATTGGTGTTTAAAGGGAATGTTTTGAGGTTCTCAGTAAGAAGCAATAAGCTATATAAATGCTTAAAATAAATATTCTAATAACAACTATTATTAGAATATTTATTAATATTTACTAATATTACTAATAATAGTTGTTCTTAGAATATTTATTAATATCAATTAATAAGTGTATTTTAACTCTTTATCATATTCACTATTCTGAAGGAGAAGTGGAATATAACTGTGTGTGCAGTCAAAGGACAGCTTGTGGGAGGCAATTTTCTCCTTCTACCAAGTAGGTCCTGATGATCAAATTCAGATAGTCAGGCTTGGCAGTATTCATTTTTACCTGATAAGCTATTCTTATTCATTTGTATAATTTTTGAAATAGTGTCTCCCTCTGTAGCCCAGATTGTTCTGGGTTCTGAATGTCACTACCTAGACAAGATTGGTCTTGGGACTCTTCAGGGATGGAATTACATATGCCTGTCCCCAGGCCTGGCTTATAAATGTCTTTCTCTGTGGCTCCCGTGTTTCCCAGGAATGCTGCTCGTGCTGTATGTATGCCATGGAGCACTCATACGGAGCCATCCTTAACTCATACAAATGTTTCCTATCCTTCACTCCCAGGAACACAGAAATCTCGAAACTTCAAAGTGACAGGAATATTTTTACCTCACTTCCTCAGAGTCTTCATCTTGCAAATGTCAAGGATTGACTCCCCGTGAAACCACCTGAACAATCTGTTAACAATACAAAACACGCAAGTTTCTTGATTACTGTGGTGAAGGAGAACCTCCTCAATGGAGTCCCATTGTTCATTAGAGGTCACAGTTTTCTTGGAAACTGTCAACTCGGCGTTTCTGTTGGAACGGGTCCTTCAGGAAGTCCTTGAAGGGAATGATCTCCTAACATGGCTAGGAATGAGACTTTAGAATTTTGGAGGAAGAGTTACAGTAATAAATACTTCTTGATATCTCCAAGAAATGTAAAAATAAAAAAGTAGGCTAACCCCAGTCTTCAGACTGAAGATTGCAGTTGGCCAGTTGCAGATGACCAGTACACCACTTCATAATCAGTCCCTGTCTGTAGAACCTGATGAGAGGTTGTGGTGGCCGGCTTTAATTGCAAACTTGTCACAGCTTGGAATGACCTGGGAAGAGCAGCTCCCAGAAGGATGGATCAGATCAGATTGGCCTGTGGACATGTTGCTGGAGGTTGTCTTGATTGATGTAGAAAGGCCCAGCGTGAGAGTGGATGGTGCCACTCCCCACTTTGGGGTCCTGGATTGTATAAAGTAAAGAAAGCTAGATGACCGCTAAGTACGCACGCATGGTTTCTCTCTGTTTATAACTGTGGTTGTGAGATGATTTGCTGTTTCAAGTTCCTATCACTTTGACTCCCAGGAAATAATGGACTGTATCATGGAACTGTGAGCTAAAAAGAACCATCCACCTGTAATTTGTTTTTTGATAATCACAATGACAGAAATGAAAGTTAAACACGGTCATTGCGTTTTTAGTGTGTGCTTGTCAGAACAGTAGTATGACACAAACGGATACTCAAGACTAACTATTTGAAAATAAAAGAATAGGTGGTCTTAAGCAGAAGGAAAGGGCTTCATGTTCAATTCTTCATTCGCATAATTCTGTCTTTGAAGCCATCATTTTTGATATGAAGAACAAATGTTTCCCATAGACTCAGATGTTTGAACACACAATCTTCAGTGGTGGTGCTGTTTGGGAAAGTGAGGGAAACTATAGGTCATGGAGCTTTACAGGAGGAAGGTGGTCACCAAGGCAAGCTTTCAGTGCTTAAAACCTCAACTCACTTCCTGGTCTCTCTCTCTCTCTCTCTCTCTCTCTCTCTCTCTCTCTGTTTCTTTCTTTCTTTCTTCTGCACGTGAATGGAAATCTCATCTGCTAGCTTCCTGCTTTGCTGTACAGACCTTCTCTCCCAGGATGGATTCTATCGCTCTGGAACCATAAACTCAAACAACACCTTCCTTCCTTAAATGACTTTGCTCAGAGTATTCCACCACAGCAACATGAAGGTAACACACCAGCAGGTGAAGTAGACCCTTCATTTTGTTGTCCTTATGACCACTGAGGACACACTTTGGAAGACCATAAAAGAGGAAAAAGTAAAAATTGAAGGGGCATAAAAAGCAGATGAGGATTTTCTAAAGGGAGACAGAGAAAGAAAGATGAAAGAGAAGGGACAGAAGGCAAAGGGGAGATTTAACACATACCGCATGGCAAATGATAATGGAGTAAGAACAAGAATGCTTAAAGAAATAATCTACCAAGATTTTTATGTGATAGCCAATAAAATGCTTTCATCGGTCTCCTTATGACATCATTATCCCTCTGGCCTTCCTTGTAAACACACATCTCAAGTTCTCTGCCAATACCCACTTTCTAGGACTTTTCTATCAGAAGTGACCTGGCCATCCATAAATGGCAGCAATGGGTGCTATTTAGCATCCTAGCTCCAGGTATCCACTAAAGGTCAGAGATACCTTAGAATTCTAAGGAGAGATGGAAGCCACCAATGGAATGCTAAGAGATCAGTCTAGTGGTAGTGGTCGACCATTAACCCTCCCACATTAACTGCAGCTGAGGTCAGGTGGCTTGAAGAAGAATTATCTACATTATTAAGAAGGATGCATTCCTCTTGACTCCATCCTCTGGCACAAACTTCAAAAGCGCACTTAAAACTAGACCAGAGGAACAGCAAACGAGCTGTCCTCAGACTCTCTCTGCTTTCTCCTTCCTGGCATATGTCTATTAGAAAAGTTCATTTTAAAACTCTTCTACAATTAATTGGGAGATCAGCGGGGTGAGAAGGCTTCTAGAGCCAGTTCCTCCACAAGTCAACTGAAGCACAGTCTAAATGATGAAAGAAAACTGACTTAATTAAGGAGAGACGAGCACTCTAACCGGGGATTTCCACTAGCCCATGCTCAAGTAAAGTAAAAAGTCTACCTGTGGCCCAGTCAGTCATTTCATCATGCCACTTCTATGGTCATCCTAAAAATGACACGCTACCCGTGCTGGTGGGAAGGATTCTGAATCTTTTGCAGTCCAGTACCCAACACAGAAATCCTTCAATGCTGAAATGAACTCTGTTGCATTTATTTTATGGGAAGTTCTTCTCAAAAAACTAAACACCAAGAGACAGGGTAAGGGAAGAGAATGGCAATAAGAATCTTTGGCCTCGCAGAATGCTTGCTCAAGGGAACTGTTCTGTGCAGGGTGAATGAAGATGATGACCCCTAGTTGGAATCACATTTGATCACATACCTGTATGAACACGATTTAGACCTGTGAGGGGTCACATTCAATCAACAACTTGAGTATGGACTTGAAATTGATTGAATTTCTCGGAAACGTGGGGCTCATTTACTTTCAGATTGGATGTGGAAAAGTAAAGTTCTGAATTCAGGAAAAGTGGGCAATGCCAACCAGCTGAGATGTTAACAGAGAGCTTATGAGACAAGTGAAACAATACAATCCCCCTGGGAGGTGGTAGCTCCCCAAGATCTCTGCCTCAGAAGATTATCAAAACACGGCAGGTCTTAGAAGAGGCTTCCTGTCCTGACCCTTTGATTCCACAGTGCGACTTCACAGGTCTTCTCTCACTTGTGTTGTAATTAAATGCATCTGAAATAACTCAAGAATCTCTGAGAAAGTCTCCAGAAACAATCACAAGGTGTGTATGTTTTCCAACAAAGCAAAAGGGGTTAATTGATGTTTTTGCTACTCTAAAACTTTATGGCTTCTTTAAACTTTAATTGCTAATATGCATTTATATAAATACGCTTATATGCTATTGTATTGATATTTCATTTGTATTTTAATAAATAAAGCTTGCGTGAAGTTTAGAGTGTAAAACAGTCACCCTAAACAGACCAGACAGTGGTGACACATACCTTTAATCCCAGTAGCCACACTAGTTTGCCACAGAAACCAGATGATAGTGAAGCCTTTAATCCCAGCTCTAGACAGGAGAAGACAGATCTCACACATAGTCTCATTATGAGATTCCTGGAGGCAGATCGCCATTTCAGACTGAGGTAGAGGTAAGAGCCAGTGCCTGTATTTTGCTTTTCTGACCTTCAGGTTGAACCCCAATTTCTGTCTCTGAGTTTTTCTTAATCATGCTACATAATATGATACATATAGAAATAGATATGTCCTAAGTATGTAAATATAAACTGCTTGGTCTGTATGATGTTGATTGCATGTATCTGTTTTCAGAGCTGGCCTTTTGGGATTGGATAACCAATTCCTATGTTCTTGCCTAGGGAAGGCTATTTTTCCTGCTCACCATGCCTGGTGAGCTGAGATCCATTCCCAGAACACACATGTTGGGTAGAGTAAACCAATTCCTGCAAGTTGTCCTCTGACTTCCACACACACACATTCTAGGGCACTTTAGTCCACATACACACACACACACACACACACACACACACACACAGTTTTAAGTAAATCTGCTCATAACTTCTCAATTATAAATGATATTTTTCCTTCCATCTTGGTTTGAGGGGCATTCTTGGAGAATTATCTTAGTCTTCCAATGATGTCAATCAGGAACAGGCAATTCATGAGCAAAGATGTAAAATGGCAAATAGCTTAGGAAGATGAACCTGGGAAGGCATAGTTGATGTAAACAGTCACAATAAACAAACACAGTCCTTCCAGAGGGCAGAACCTAAGAACGCGATTTAGAACCTCATTTCTATTCAAAACTCTAGTTGTAATTTAATCTCCTCTGTTACAGACTTGGCTCCTTCCTCACTCCTGCATCAATAAGAGAACTAACAATTGTTCTGCCTCAAAGATTTTCCAAATTCTGCTTCTCTGCACATAGCTATCATTTTTCACCTAGTAAGTTTCATTTGACATATAGTTAAAGTCATATTTCTGAAATACGAGGTCTCCATTTAAAACTTAGTGTCCCAGATCCTGCTCAGTCTGGTTCCTGACTCCTCTACCAGCCTGGCTTGTCATGACTCTAGAACATACCTCCCATTTCCAAGATGTTTGGTCCTGTTATACAGAATTGCTTGGTTGGAGCTACTTGAAAATTCTTATAGCGGTCACTCTTGGATTTGCACAAATATTGGTTGTCTGAGTGACAACCATTGTATTGAAATCTTCCACCTTCAATAATATCCGCCACTGGACTCTCTTCACGTAGGACTTAACCAGGATGCAACATCACTGCCTTCTGAATTTCACTCCAGCTCTTTCAGAGCATCCCCAATTTTCTCCATATTGTACTTTTAGCTAACCTAATGTTAACCACATGGTAATGTATTTGCCAATTTATATTGTCATGTACATGCTATGCAATCTCTGGAAAAATTATTTAAAAAAATCTTATAATTTCATTAAAATATTAATGTCCATAGCACCTTGACTCAGAGGTCTAGTGAGGCTACCAGCACTTAGCTCCCTATCAGTCTTGAGCTTCATTCTTTTACGCATTGACTTACTTCCCAGACTGCATTCATTGAGAATATGCTGCCATCAGCTCAACTGCTACATTTTCCTAAAACCATTAGAATAAAGTCCTTTTCTTTTGTCAGAGGCTCAGCAAAATATACCATTTCTTATAGCCATTCAAATAGCCATTGACTTTACCTGAGGAACAAGACCATTCTTGAAGTGCTTTCCCTAGCCAAGGAGAAAGAGCTGCTCTGAATGCCTCGGCTTCAGTACATGGTCATCCCTGGGCCAGAAATGAGTGAGGTAACACCAACAGATCTACACCGAGGATAGATAGGTGTTCTTCAGAAGGTGCTAGAGCCGAAAGGAGAGTGACGATGAACTGAGAGACAAAAAACAAAGCAACTGCCATTGTATATCAACGATGCTCCGAATGAAGAAAGATTAAATTTTTGCAGTTTTACCATCTGCAAACACTTTAAATCTCATTTATTTACTTCATTAGACAATCTTTTTATGAAAATTAGGCTTCTAATAGGCTCCTTTGGGAGTTAACTTCAGTTTCAGGAGTTACAGTTCATTCAGGTTTTTAGAAACCTATGTAATACATGGAATATTTTCCAACATTACACCATGGCTTTCAAAGAGGATTCCTGACTGTATAAACATTTATTTTATTGTTCTGGTTTGAAAATGGTAATTTAAATTTGACTGAATTACCTCAGTCATTTCTAGTAATGGGAAATGTTTTAGGGGGAATGGCTAATTCTGGATACTAAAGACAAGAAAAAGCACTTTTAACTCTAATTTAACTGTACAGAGGAATGGTAAAGCATTATTGAGAACTTAAACACATACAATAATTAATCATTCATAATTCCATTAAAAGATTCAATTTATAGTAAAGCACAACTTTATTTGACAAACCAGGGCAGAAAAGATGGACAGAGACTGCATACCACCAGTATGAAAGTTCCAGCTACTTTTTAACAACTAAAAAACCCCTTTAAGACACTTCCTTCCCTGCCCCCCTGCTCTGGGAATTTCAGTACAACTTGGCTGCTCACAGAAAAATCTCCCTCTCCTAACACCTTTTTGTGATGAGAGAAAGCTGCCAAGAAAACTCCTACCAGATGGACCCAAGTCTGAAGAATGTCTCTCTCGAGTTGGGTGTTATAATTACTTTTGACAATACTTTAGCTGGATGACTCTTTAATCCACTGAATTTTATAGAGGAATAAATCAAACACCTGCTGTTCTATATAATATTTTTGTGGTACTATTAATCCTTCCAGTTCATGTTTTAAGACATAGAGACATTTTAGTAATGGATATATGGACGGCCTTAGAATCCTTTTTATATGTTTAAACCAAACATGTCCCTAGAGTAAAAGACAGTAGCCACGATTTAGAAAGCTATTCAGTACCTAACAGGCATGTGAAACTATGGTTGAATGAATACAGCAAAAAGCATGGGATCTGGAATTTATATCCTGTTAGCAGGGCTCCTCCATCTTTGTCTTGATACTTTGCAATTTGTAGAATTTATTCCTTCCATGGTAGATAACTATTTAGATCATAAAGTTATTCATTTAGCTGAAAAGGAAAATCAATAGCGTATGTGAACTTTGTAATACAAGTCATCTAGGCTCTTTATTGATGCTTTACTAGAATGAGGTTCTTGAAAACACTAGGAACTACTACAGGATGATGGAGTCAAGACAGATCTGTGATGTCTTTCCTACCATCTGTCTGACGAAAGTGCAATGTGGTGATGATCATCTCTGAGATTGATGAATTAGATGCAAATTACTTCGCACAATATTTCATTCCAAAACAACAATCCTGCGAGGTAACTGATACTACAAACTGCTACTTTATATATCAAATAAAGGTTAGTAAAGATTAACTAACTGTCCCAAGTATATGCAACTAGACAGGTTTGTAATTGGTATCCAATGTAGGCTGCCTCATACTCCATCAGTTTCTTTGCTTTGTTAAACTTCCCAGTTTCCCAGTTTCTTTGCTTAAATTCTCCATCCCCACAGGTTCATGAAATACAACCTCTTAAAAACATAAACTTGACTCGTGGAAAAGAAGATAAAGTGCTAAACTGCGAAGTGTCAGACCACTTAAAAAACAATAAATATTTGCATTTTGTGGTAGTTTGAACGAGAATGACCCCCACAGGCTCATATACTAATGCTTGGTTCACCGTCAATGAGTAGACTGCTTAGAAAACAATTTGGAGACATGACCTTGTAGGAGAAATCTGTCACTGGGCACAGACTTTGGAGTTCAAAAACCCCATACCAGGCCCTGTTCCCTGTTGTGCTCTCTCTCTCTCTCTCTCTCTCTCTCTC